>JANIPN010003589.1:0-100693 GCA_027478595.1 Erythroxylum anguifugum
CCCAGAAGCACCGACGGCTGCCGGGTACGACCACGACCGCCAAGCAGCCTGCATCTCGGGTCCCCGGGGAAGGGCCCTTTCCCACATAGTACTACAGTAGATTCTACCGGGACGTTCGTTCAGCCGTCGTCAGTGACGCCCTCTGGAACACCTAGACTCTGGATGGTGGTAGCCATTAAATTCCCTGCCGCTGACGGCGTTTCAACTACCCCAGAACTTGCCACGACCGTACCGACCCTCTGTCGTTCGTCATCTTCTTATTGGGTTTCTCCCTGCTGAAAACTTGAAGGGCATCAAGGCAGCCTGACAGTGTGACGAGGATTCCAGACTGCAGACTGCAGGCTGTATTTGCAGGTCCAAGGTCTGCAAAACAGTGGGTGGGTCAAACTGAAAGAAGCGGGAGGATTGTACTCACAGACGAGGGCGCGAAAGGAGATAATGGTAGAAGCAAGTACCACTTAAAGTAGACATAGCAGCGGTTCTCGCAGTTGGCAATGACCACGCCTGCGGAGCTGTTGGCGTACGGTGCAGACACGAAAGGGGGCCCTTGCCATTTCGGGCTTGCTCAGCCTTTTCGAGCATGTCTTTCTTGATTATCTGCAAAATTGCCAGCTGGGATTCTACAGAGCATGTTTGGATATTGCCCAGTCGTGCAGCTTCCCAGGTGGCTACAGCTATCGGCTTGCTACGAGCTTAGTTGTATTGAAGTAAGTTTTGACTGGCACATCGCTGGGCATGCAGCCGCTGTGCTACGTTGCCCACATGCGCAATCAGGATCAGCAGGATTGCCATAGAAGGCGCCATCCTTTGCAGGATAAGACCCATCGCTCATTTCGCTGGCCTTCACTAACAATGCTGCTGGAATGCACGCCCATCAGCACGAGAAATCACTAGCACTGCTAGGGTAGATGGAGGGTAACCTTGCGGATGGTGGGAAGAAAACTCGTCGCCAGCGACCTTTGCGGGTTTTGCAGGCCATCACCGCATTCCCTTCTGTCCCTTCTCACACTTTTCTTTTCTTTTTTGCCCTCCCCTTCTCTTGGGTGTCAGCCTTCTCAGGTAGGCGATCTGTATCCATATTGTGTTGAGGGTATTGCCTTTGCTTGGAAGATTTTCTTTCTCCCTGTTTTGCCCGATTTCTCGATGATTCCGAGTCGATGCATGATTGTGACGGCAGTAATTTAGTCCTGCCTTTCCCTGCTAATAAGATACTTTACTGCAACTCACACAGCGACGCATCACGCACTCGCTCATACGCACGCACGCACGCACTTGCTTGCGCTCATGCCTTGCCTCCTCGTTGCGTGATATCAGACTTTTTGGGGGGACTGTATTTCTGCTATTTCTTCATTCAATCTCCCTAACCTGTCGCACTTTGGCTCCGCTGATTTACGCTCAACTGCGTTGGCGCTAAGTGACCTATTTCCCGGGTATTCCAGCTCATTCATACGCTTTCTTGCGTGTGCACGAGGCATTTCCATCTGCATCCTTAGAGCACACCCACCCACAACTCTCTTAGCACACCCACACCACCGACACACATCTTCGAGGTCGCTGGTAGTCGACCACTACCACCGCGACTGCTGCTGCCAAAACCTACCTAGGTATACTCCTACTCCCACACCCGCACCCATAGTTCTACCCACACCAGCTAGTACATCAACCCCCTTCCTCCCCCTCCCTCTTCAACAGTCGCCTCTTGAACCTGCTCTCCAAACACACATGACCAAAGCTTCTCTGTCCACGGGTTGAGCCTACCATTATCTGCCTACCCTGCTGTCTTTCAACATCCTTGCACAACTGCGGCCTTTGACTTTTTGGTTTCTGGTAGCAGGCAACTCTGGTCAGAAGCCCCCCCCGTACAGCCCTCTCCAACCCCTTCCCCTCCACACCTAACACCAACCAACTGTCTTTTGTACGCATACCCGCAGAGAGAGAAAGAAGAAAAAAAAGACACTACCTGTCCTCCACGCCAGGTACACGCGGTCTTGAGCTCCGAGATATATACTTATCACAGCCCGCCACCTGCTCTCCTGATATCTTGTGAACTGGTACTTTTCTTTCATCTACCCTTTCATCCAGGCTCCCTCTTTCTCTCTGCGTCACTGCTCTGGCATATCACATTATCTGGTCCACACCTAGAGAAGTACAAAGTTTGGATCCGTCTTTGTCCCCTGGTCAGGGTATCGAGGTGCAACCGACCCGACCGTCCCCAACGAGACGTGCTGGCATCTGCTCGCCTCATAAAGACACACACCACCCACTCCTCTGCTTCTCGGATACATATACCGCCACCTCTCGTCCTCGACACTGCAATCCACACTCCCACCAAACAGCCCTCGTTTAACATAATGGCCAACATATCAACCTTCCCAGACTACTGTCTCAGCTGTGACAGACAGATTGACAGCCCTGGCGAGGTCTACTGCAGCCAGCAGTGCCGGCTCGCCGACCTGTGCACCTCGCCATCTTCATCTAACATGTCCGTTCCTCCCACGCCTATCACCTCCTCTTCCCATCAGTCGTCCTACAACCCCTCATCATCGTCACCGGCAGGAGCTATCAGCCGACACGGGCCTTCCTACTCAGCCTCGTCAGTTTCATCACATGGCACTTCACGCAACACAGGCAACGCTTTCGTCTTGCCTCCCGCCTATGACTTCTCGAGTCACCGAAACAGTACTGCATCCAATGCATCCAGCTCATCAGTGGGCTCCATGGCCAGCAGCCAGCGCTCTGGCTCAAGCATGGTCGCTCCACGACCTCAGTCTGGCTATTTCGCATATGCGGGCAGCAACAATGTGCTGTTGTCCAGCAGCGAGGCTGCCAAGAAGACGCTGAGCCCAACAAGCAGCCGAAGCAGCATTACCAGCATCGACGACATCAGAAGCGAGTTGCGTGCTTACGAAAGTGGCTTCGACGTTACCAGGGACTGGAGACGGCGACGTGCTAGCGTGTACGACAACTCGTGGCGAAATTAGATGTCTAATGATTTGCATATGATCAGACAGAAGAGCGTCACAGCAGAGGCATAAGGCCACCGACTTGAGTCACAAAAGGCTCATCGCGCTAACGAAGCATTCCAAGAGCATTTTGCTCTCTGGTAATGACATGTCCCGCTATCGCTGTCTGGTACAGCCCACGTGACTTGATCTCCCTCCCTTGGCCTGTCGCAGTTGTACAGAAGAAAAAAAGAAGATCAGAAGGACACAGGCACAAGCGAAAAACCAAAAAGATAAATAATCATATACAGAAGAATGAGAAGATACACAAAAGCATTAGGGGGAAACGGCGAAGCAGTCGTCAAAGCGGTGGCTGGATTTCGACTGCTCTCTCTCGGGCAAAAAGTCTCTTCCGCCTGCATTGTTGAATGTCTCTGCCCATTGGCGGGATTGCATTCTGATTCCTGGTATCACAGGCGGTTATCGGACATCAGACTGGGGGTGATTTGGCGTTAACTATGGTCTGTGGGTAATTGATTTATCGGCAAGGGGCATCAATGGTGGGACTGGGTGTACGAAAGACATGACTTTACTGTGCAGATTTTTTCCTCTTTGATAATTTGATGTATCAGATGTTGGGTACGATATGGTGGAATGGGAACAGCTGGTAAGAGATGGATAAGTCTCTTGCCGTGACGAATGGGGCAGCAGACCAGCCTCGGTAAAATGCAGGATTGCAGTGAGGGATATACTAGTACATTACTGACACACCACTCTGGGCTTTGTTGCAGCCCACGAACAAGTCATCTATCCTACAAGAACAGCCGATGCCGAACATTGCTTGAGATACAGCTAGATAGTCGGGTGTAAAGATAGTATGCGCCAAGCTAGAGTATGCATCCTCTGTCCACTTGAGAGAAACAATTCAGTACCTGTACCATACTGTTACCATGTGGATGAATATTGCTTGTGATAGTGGAGCATGGAGGGGAATAAAGGGGGGACGCATCAGTAAGATGGCAACCCAAGATGTGTATGACTACATCATACTGCGCCATTTGATAGTTTTGGGAAATGCAGAGAAGGGGGTCTTTCGACTCAGCGATGATGGCGATGATCGGGAGGGCTGCACTCGTGCCTGAGCCGTTAGCGTGGTCGCTGTTCATAGGAGCCAAGTGTTCCCTTTCTTTCGTTCGGTCTGTCTACAGAGTCGCATCGCCCACGCTAGCTTATTGGTCTAGCAATCTTGAACCTGCAGGCATCTGGAATTTTTTTCAAAAGGCGCAAAACGCTTGGATATTTTCCCAACTCGCAGTGCTCATGGGTGATGGTGGTGCATCCTTGATCCCTGCTCGCAAGGCTTCCGACAGCAAACACACGCAAGGATGTCGGAGCTGTCAGCAATAGCCGAGGCTCCCATTCCAGAACTGATGATTTCTAGCAGAATCTTTATCCGCAACTGACACAGAACCTAGCGATAGGAGACACGGTCGAGAGAAATTGAGTCGAATCGCGTACTGGTCTACATAGGCCGGCAGTGGTGCATTCTACTTGGAGGAAAGTCGCTGCACTGTCCCATCTCCAAGGCCTTTTTCGTCCCCTTTCCAAACGCACATGATATGCACACAATACCCAAGAGGGTGGAGTGCATCGGTCTCCTTATGGCCCGCCTTGCATCCACACGGCTCTACATGGAGCGAAATAGTCAATTTCTGGGACAGCTTCTCCCCCTTTGGCGCTGAAAGTTTCTGTTGGCCACGCAGCTGGACTCCCAGGCTCTCTGGTACCTGTGCCCGTCTGAAGGCACCATCTCCCACAAATTCATCCCGCGCGGCCTTAACACCATCTATCACCACCACCTCTCCCGATGCCAACGCTTGCTGGCGCTGCAAGGGGAAGAAGGTGTCCCAACCAAAAAGAGTAGAAAAGGTGAGCACATAATGGTATGGTTTACTTTGAAGTTCCCTGTGCACCTTGCGACAGCTCATAAGGTCTAGAACCGAAACCTGCGCGTTTTCCTTACTACCCTTGTCTCCCTGCAATGCATCTTGTCTTGGCCGAAACATCGTAACGCTGCATGTGTCCTGATCGGGATCAAAAGATTTTTTGAGGCTTGAAGAGCAAAATCCGAGTCACAGCAGGCTGCAGGGCGGATTCCTTCCTTTCAAGCTCCGCAGCAAGCAACGCTGCTGTCAGCATTTCCTAGCGCCTACAGCTCTTGAAGTTGCCAACGTGGCCGCTCTGGAATTTTCGCCTAAAAGAAAAGCAAGCTGCAAGGAGAAATCTCATGGGTTCATCGCAATCGGCGATGCCTGGTCATCAAGTCGTTGAGACCTGGGCTGGTCTTGCAGCATATTGTAGTGCATTTGCTTTATGTAGTGATTGCTGCAGCAGGAACTTACAATAGTCTAACGTGTTCACTATGCACACACCTGCCAATATCCTCATTTTTAACTATCAATATTTCCTTGTTTGTTGTTGAATTCTTTTTTCATTGAGAAGAGAGCAAAACACCGAGGCGTCAGTAAGCTCACTGGCAGTCTATGGATGGCATGCTGATGTGCAGCTCCAAAATGCTCGATCACAAAAGACGCAACAGATTTGACAACCATGTCCGCGGTCCATAGCAGCACGGGTAGCTGACAGTGGCGCTCCGGGTGGCTGTCAGCAAGGAAACGCCTGGGCCGTGTGTGAGCGCCTGCGGTACCTACTGGGGTACATCAGGATCGCCTGCCGTCTGTGACAAATTACCTGCCGTCCTGGCGTTCACAGATGTACCCACGAAGTCACTCTGCCTCTCTTCATTGCCAAATTGAGGGAACGTATCTGGTGGTCAGATCTTGCGTAATACGCCTGAAATCGTTTCTGCTGACGCTTACTACTACTTAAGTGTCCCAACTTATTACGACTAAAAAAATTTTCATCCACAATCCGCCCCAGGACCTCTGTAGGTCAAGTCGGCAGGAGGCCGAAGGCGTGCCACAAATAAAAATGGAGGCAACCGTGTTGCCGGCTTGATCCTTTGTTTAGCCAACCACTTGAGCTGGTTGAGGAACGACTTCCCAAGAGGGAGAAAAAAAAGAAAGAGAAAATGGAAGAAAATCTCTTGGACTGAGGGCTTGCTTTGGGAAAATTTGTTGTTTCCGTCAATCAAGGCCGAGCAGATTCTCACACCTCTTTCCCTCGCTGGTCCATCTAGCGACTTCAAGTTTTCAGGAGACCCTGACGCATCAACTAGCACGACTGTGCATCTTCGGCTAGGGAGCCGGCGTCCACCAGAGCAGATGCCAGTTGTATCATTCATCCCTCTCTCGGGATCCCGCTAGCAAAGACTCGGAAGTCCGAAGTGGGCCGTGAGACAGCGATCAAAGAAATGGCCGTCACCCGGCGAAGATCTATGGATCCTCCGGACATGAGCGAGGCACCAGTCGATGTGCATGGTGGAATGCATGCGACCATTCAGAGCAGATTTACTGATCAAAGACATGCAAAAGCAGACATGCAAAAGCCTGTGCTGACCACCCTGCAGATCCTCGGACAGGTTTGTTCTCTGCTTCTGAAGTGAAACACGAGCATCAAAGATTTCCCTCTTCGTGCATCTTGATTCCAACTTCAAGTTGTTGGGAACGCAAAGAAAGCTCGTGTTGATGAGCATTTCATAACACCTGTGGGAGCATGTTCGCAGAGACTTCTCGCCGCTGGTATTCCTCGCGATGACATCAGTGACATATGGCGCACACCAGGGTACGCACTCTCGTCCTCTGCTTCGACGGCTCTCTATAGGTAGGTACTCTACTACTGTATAGCCCCCTCTCCCCTCCATTCGTAATTGATCACTACTGTGGAAAGGCTGGATTTACGACTTGGCGGCAGGTGGATCATCCGAGCTGTGCCTCCGTACCACGCAGGTATTGTCTCAGTTATGCTGATGGAAATTCTGGCATCCCAAAGCTCAGTGCTTTCTTTGTGCGGCATGATGTCTTTCTCAAGGGGACTCTCGCAGAAAACTTAGCAAGTGCAAAGAACTTCGGCTTACGCCTGGAATTAAGGTTGTTGATCTGGGAGGGTTCGTTGCTCCCGTCTTGACCATCCATCTTTTGTAGGGGTTTCTTAAAACATGTTTGGAAATGTGTCCTGATAGTCTACCATCTGGTCTATGAATCTCTTACTCTCTGCAAATACTTACTCGACACGTCCTACATGTTTAGCATCATTTGTGGATGGCTGGTCCTGCTAGCGTTCATGTTCGGACGTGAAATTTCTACTTGACAGTCTCCAAGCTCATAATCGACCAGCCTATCGAGAAAGTGCGAAATCGAAGCCAAGAGCCAAGAGCTCTTCCAGCAACATTTCTACAGCATGCAGTCTAACTCCTCACCCTGAAAATTGGATGCGTTGCCGACCAAAGAAATTTGGCTTTACCCTCGTCCGATCAGGGTCCTTGATCATTGATAACGGCGTCTCATCACTGCGGGGTCCTGCTCACCTTACCACAGTTGACTCGGCCCGTTACACGACCTGAGTGTCGACTGAGAACTTGACGATCGCGTCAACTGTCACATTAAAGCTACCGAGTGTCTTTGTCTGCTTGGGCTCGCTGTGTCATCCAATTGCAATTCTGCTTTAAGGCACGTCTACGTCACCCAATACTTCAGTTCCATGTTGTGCAGCATCGGCTTTCCGATGCTGTGGTTGATGAATTGCCTATGACAGAGGACAAGATCCCCTCGATCCCAACTGGTAGATCAAGTCCTGTGATCTTTAGGCTGTGCGGTCAAAGTTCCGTAGCGCAGGATATGGCAACCTGTGGCTGGGTACCTAGGTAGTCAGCGGAGAATACCTAGGCACGCATCATCTTCTCTGTTATGTCAAGCGATCCCGTATGGACTCCTCTTTCGTTGGCGTAGCTTTTGAGGCTAAATCTTCGGTGGCTGGTCTGGACGCGGCTCGTCCCTGCGGAGAGGCCATGTGCCAGAGAAGACCCCAGCATTCTATGCGCATTGCGTCCCAAAAATCTTCATTTCGATCATTTTTGACAGGCGCCTCTTTCATCAGTGGCGTCGAGGCGATGGCTCTTGTCTAGATTCTGCGCGGAAAGTTGTCTCTCGAGTTTTATCATGTTCATTATTCCGGTCTGATCGCAATAGTCCCGCAGGCTGATGCAACTCAAACGCCACGGAGTATTCTATACCGTGGTAATCTAGCGGCTAGCCTGTGGCCGAATGATCCTTCGTAGATTTATGTGCTAATCCCACACGAGTCTCTTTCGCTGTGCTAGCTTGAAATCTTTTTTCATTACTCCAATGCAATAAACTGATCAACTGATCATCTACCAAAGGCCTCATCTTGGTCATAGGAAGATGTTTTCAGAGTTGCCACTTGCAAGCCAAACAGCACCTCCGATAAGGGCGCTGAAAGGTGCTGCAGATGTAAGCTAGATGGAGGGAATGGAGGAATGCATAGCCTTTGGGACCAGCATGCAGGTCACACTACCTATCTGCCTAGGTAGGCACGTACCTAGATACATGTAGAGGTAATTATCATGCTCCTTTCCTTGTCTGGAGTACGCACATGCCCGGCTCACAGCGCCGAAAAGCCAAATCACCCAAGGTGAAAAGGTAAGAGTTTGACCTGAGCAGTGTTTCAAACTCAGCGATACACCACTAGCCTGAATCCTCTGTCCCTGGCGCAAGTCTGGTGGCAGCAGTGGTTGTTGCAATAGTCACGCGGCATAGCACGCGGCCCCACTGCGAAGGGGCAATACGAGAGGGAAAAGATCACGCTGCCACCACCGCCGTAGGCCGCGACGCTAGCCTTGAACTCAGCGACGCCGTGACTACTCGTATACATTTTAGCCGCCCGGAGACCTGCCTCTTGCTTCTCTGCATTCAATTCCGAGTCTACAGACGAAGACACGTTGGATTGACGCGCACGCGGAAGAGGCTGGCGGCGGCATAATTCAGGTCAGGTGGCGTCACGAGGATCATTGTTAGCAACCAGGCAGTTTTGTGTGTCCATGCACCGGAGTTGTCCTCCGCGAGAAGCGCAGGAGAAACAGGTTCATGCTATGTGTTACGATAGCCACCAACATGCTTCGTGGTCATTTCGCCTTTCTACATGATCGATGCCGTCGACGCATCATGGAATCGAGTCCCTACTATTCCTTTCTCGCCTAGCAGCCTGTCTTGGTGCTCAAGTGCCCGCTAGACTTGCCGTGGGACTCATCATCCAGAGAATCCTTGTACAGTAGTCAGTATCCGAAATGGCAGCCGGCTGAGCTAGTAGGTTGAACGATCTCAAGATCTGAACTGCGGACGCGTTTCCGGCAATGATATCTTGGATTACGGAAATGTCTGACAGTCGTCCCAAAGCTGCATCTTGGAGCGAGCTGTCGTTTCCTGAAAGATCGATCTGACTCCAACAAGAAGAGGAAAGAGAGAAGGGATTGGACGTAGGGTCTACCCTTTGATTCGCGCCCGGGCAAGTCGTGATAGCTTTGCAACCAAGGTCTCGCCCGGACTTGAAGAGACTATACAGTCTATCGAGCAAACACTATCGTCTTCTGCCATGCAACGAACATGTCTCAATCATGTGCCACAATATGAGGCATCTCCAGCTAAGGCCTTCACTGCACTATCGGCACTCAGCTTTCAGGTACATCAAATGCTGAAGACTGCTGGCTAGCAAATACTCCTGTGCCTGGAAATCCGCGAATTCCGCGGGAACTAAGACGGTGCGAGGGACGGCTGGAGAAGAGGGGCATCTTCCAGTCAGCTTCTACTCACTTTGCCTGTTCTGGAGTGAGCAACGCAGATCTTTAACGGCATCTTAGCTCCGCTCCAATCATCGTCTTGAAGCTGCTATCTCCTGCCTTCCCAATGCTGAAGTGATCGGCAAAGAGCAACAGCTTGAGGTACATCGACTTTGCCTACTGCTGGCCAGCTTTGGAGTCTCTGAAGGAGAAAATTTTCGCATACTAGTACTACTACGTAGCTGTAAACACGGATCGGGCTCTCAATCATGGCTTCTCTTTTCGTCTTACACCTTCGCGCTTGCTTTGCGGGGCAGATCAAGAAAACGCGTACAGAAGACGTAATCGAGAACGTCACAGCGTTTGCCTGAAGCAGCTGCGGTTGCTCCAGCGAAGTGTGCCTTCTCTTTCCGGCCGGCACTGAGTCGTCGTGACGCATGCTCCGGCGCGCAGTCAATATGCCTTTCTTGCAGGTGCTTCTGGCTGCGACCAGTGTTGTCAACTCGGCCTTTGCTCAATCTTCTCCAGTTGGCATCAATGCCTCTTCGACGGACATCCTCAATTATGTCGATCCCTTGATCGGTTCCAATGATGGAGGCAACACCTTCAATGGTGCCTCGAGGCCTTATGGCTTTGCCAAAGCTGTCGCCGACGTGACTGGACTGAACACCGCCGGATTCTCTACAGATGGAACTCCCGTCACCGGTTTCTCCTCCGCCCACGATGCCGGCACAGGTGGACAGCCGTCCCTTGGCAATTTCCCCATCTTTCCTGAGCTGTGTCCAGGCGATGACGTGAACAACTGCGTCTATGATAAGGCGGCGAGGGGCGTGAGCCCCGATCTCAGCAGTGTGGTGGCCAAGCCTGGATATTTCGCCCTCACGCTTCAGAATGGCATCAGGGCGGAAATGAGCACCGGCGAGAGGGCGGCTCTCTATCGCTTCCACTTCCCAAATGTGGCATCAAAAGGAGGCTCGAACGGCAGTTCGCAGGTATACGGCAATTCGAGCCTCGGCTCGCCGGCAGACGTCGCAAGCGGGGCCAAGAATATTGCTCCTCTCGTGCTGCTCGATCTGACCGATTTGAGTGACTCACGTCAGAATGCGAGTATCTCTATCGATTCAGCCACCGGCCGCATGACTGGCAATGGTACCTTCTTGCCCAGCTTCGGTGTCGGATACTATGTCATGCACTTTTGCGCTGAATTCAACAGCGACAGCGGTACCAAGTTCAGAGACAATGGCGTACACGTCAATTTCAGGGCCGCAACACAGCCTAAGAAGCTGTATGTGGAAAGAGGCATCAACGCGTTCTACTACCAGGCTGGTGCTTGGGCGCGATTCGAGCCTAATACGGGTGGCAATGAGACGGTCATCAGTGTTCGTCAGGGGCTCAGCTTCGTCAGTGCTGACCAGGCTTGCCGTAATATGGAAAACGACGTACCTACAGCTGCAGCAGCTGGCAACGCAACCAACTCGAATTCGACAGCAACAGCTGGCTCAGCTTCAGCAGTCAAATGGGATCTGGGAGCTCTGGTGAAGCAGTCGCAAGATCTCTGGAGGCAGAAGCTATCAACCATCAGCATAACGCCGGGTGCTGGCGTCAATTCTTCATATCTGACCAACTTCTACTCAGCCTTTTACCGGACAATGCTCAACCCGCAGAACTTGACGGGTGAGAATCCCCGACTATCGCCGTCAAAGACATACTTTGATTCGTACTACTGCATCTGGGACCAGTTTAGGGCGCAAATGCCTTTCCTCTCCATTGCTGATCCAAGCTTCGTTGTGCAGGCGATCAACGGTCTTTTGAATATCTACGACCTCGAAGGCTGGCTTCCCGACTGCCACATGTCTTTGTGCCGAGGCTTCACCCAAGGTGGAAGCAACGCTGATGTCATTTTGTCCGATGCCTACGTCAAAAACCTGACCCAATCGGCCACTGGCTCCATAGACTGGCAGAAGGCTCTGACCGCAGTCATCAAGGATGCTGAGCTTGAGCCATTCGACTGGGCGACTCACGGGCGTGGCGGCCTGCAGAGCTGGCACAACCTGGGCTATATCCCATATCTAGACTTCGATTACATAGGCTTCGGCGTCATCGCACACAGCATCAGTCGTACGCTGGAATATGCTTACAACGACTTTTGTGTCGGTCAGATGGCCAGGGGCCTGGGTCTACACAATGCCACAACCTATTTCAAGCGGAGTTTCAATTGGAGAAATATCCTGAAGCTTGATCAGACAGCCTCACTTTTCGGGAAGGACACCGGATATAAAGGCTATTATCAGCCAAAGTTTGCAAATGGCACTTGGGGCTATCAAGACCCTGTCGCATGTGCGAGCATCACCGGTACTTTCTGCAGCTTGACTTCTGATCCGAGCGAGACATTTGAAAGCAGCAGCTGGGAATACACATTCTACGTGCCACATGCCTTCAGCACGCTCGTCAGTCTGCTCGGAGGACCACAGCAAGTCACCAAGCGTCTCGACTACTTCTATACGTCAGGCCTGCTGGACATCTCGAATGAGCCATCCTTCCTCTCGGTGTATGCTTATCATTACGTTGGCCGCCCTGGTCTGTCTGCGCAGCGTGTGCACAGCCTGATCCCTTCCATGTTCAACACAACAACCGGTGGTCTCCCTGGAAATGACGACTCCGGTGCTATGGCCTCTTTCACGTTGCTCAGCCTGATGGGGCTGTTCCCAAATGCTGGACAAAACGTGTATCTGATCACGCCAGCCTTCTTTGAAAGCGTTAGCTTCAAGAATCCTGTGACAGGGAAGACTGCGACAGTGAAGAACATCAATTTCGACTCCGGCTACAAGAACATCTACATTCAAAGTGCCAAGCTCAATGGGCAGCCCTACACCAAGAGTTGGATCGGACACGACTTCTTCCATCAAGGTCAGACGTTGGAGCTGACACTAGGCAGGAACGAGAGTAGTTGGGGCACAAGGCAGCAGGATTTACCGCCTAGCTTAGCCGCCATGTAGTTGAGTAAGAAGTACATTTGTTAGAAGCGTGGGCAAGTGGCTGCCTGCACACAATGACTCATGACACTACCAAGGTTTCTTATCATTCCATCTCCGTGACTCTTGAGTCATGACGCGAATCTCAGTAGGCTGCCGCAAACTGACGTCCGAATAGCATGAGCTCGAAAGTGCTCGCTGTCCGATGTGAATATATCAATGACTTCACACATCCGCAGCGACTCGGCCAATAGAGGGAGAGACCCAAAAACTGGACAAAAAGTTAAACTAAGTAGAAGTTCTTGTACGAGACGAGATGGGGGCCGAGCTCTCCACTAGTGTGGACTGAAGCGAGACTGAAACATGGATCGAAGTGCGGGCAGAGACATGTACTGGTGTACAGGATTATATGATATGCAAGATACAAGTTAGCATGTGTCTTGGAATAAGTAAACGCGTAGGCACAGACGCAAGCCCCAGCGTTCGGCGCTTCATAGCTTGCGAAGCACTCACCTGTACTGCAATGTCTACTTGATCTGCTAATTCGCTACATACTATTGTGCCCTATGCCTTCATATAGTACTTCTTATGCCCACGTGATCATGGGTTGGCATAGTGTCTCAGGTATGCATACATGTGCCTATATAGCTAATGCGAACATTACCTACCAAGGTGTATGGCATTGTATCATCCAGGGTACATAATAAAGCATTCAAATTGTCACCGAGTACACTATATAGGTGTGTAACCTGGAGAATATCTAGGAAGGTACCTCTTTGACTCATGCTTTGCCTTCGCGCATGAAATAAGTTCATAGTCCACGGAGCGTTCGATGATTTTCCAAGCATGTGATTGGTAGAAGTGGCCCGGAGTTTTTACCGATGAGCATCGATATCACTGTAGCAACTAATGAAAAATCGTGTCTATAGTCGACAGAGCTGCGACGAAACGCATCAGGTCCGAGAAGTTTTCTTCTGTATTGGTCATATCAATTGTTACGTTGATACGACGAGTCAACTTTGTTTCCGATCTTCTTGCCTGTTTATGTCTGGCTTAGGTCCCTTGAGCTAAAGGGGATTTTCCATCGAGTTATTTACCAATATGTCATCTCTTTCAAATGGTGGCGGGCGTCTATCTTATGCACTGGACCGCGAGGTGCTCAGCATAGCGCAGAGATTTATTGATGATGAGGCGTCGCCTGTGCCTCGTGTTCATGAAGTTCTGACGCATATTTTGAGATCAAATTCGTCCTTGAAACGTCGGCCGAGAAAGCAGCTTGAGGCCAGCATAGAGCGTGTTCTTGAGACCCTACGAGAAGATCGCGAGCAAGGAGATTCTGTCAGTGAAAGCAGTGCAGCTATGGATGCAGTCGAGGGAGAATTTGCAGACGCCAACGGGCCGAATTCGCAAGCGGATAGGGGCTTGAACAAGGGGCTCACGAGGCTCTGGGCCTCCAACAACAACGCCAGCAGCCTCAGCAACAGCGCCAGCATTCCTCAAAACAAATCTACTTCCGAATCAGGCTCAATGGTTACAGCAAGAACAGGAACTCTCCCTGAGGTTGAGTCTACGAGAAAAGCCCGGCGAGCACAAGAGCCAGCAGCGAAGCGAAGGAAAACCGTGGAAGCTGACCGGTCGCCGCCTGACTACGCAAGCTTTGAACAGCTTGGCGGAGTCGATGATATTCGCGATCAGCTGGAAGATTTGCTTGCCCTTCCCCTTATTCGGCCCGATATATATGAGAGTGCAGGTTTTGAGCCGCCTCGTGGCATTCTCCTGCATGGTCCACCAGGCTGCGGCAAGACCGCGATCGCGAATGCTGTGGCAGCATCTATGCGCGTGCCTTTCATTTCCATCTCCGGCCCGTCAGTTGTCTCAGGTATGTCAGGCGAAAGTGAGAGGGCGCTCAGAGATCACTTTGAAGAAGCGAAGAAGCTTGCACCGTGCATCATGTTCATCGACGAAATTGACGCCATCACACCAAAGCGCGAAGCCGCCCAACGGCAGATGGAAACCAGGATCGTGGCTCAACTGCTGACGTGCATGGATGATTTGGCAATTCAGAAGACTGGTGGCAAGGTAGTGGTGGTTATTGCTGCGACGAACCGACCGGACAGCCTCGATCCAGCGTTGAGAAGAGGAGGCAGATTCGATACCGAGATCACCATGCCCATTCCAAACGAATCCACACGCAGAGATATTCTCGAGACATTGACAAGGCCACTTCCTTTGGATGGGGCGCTGAACCTTGACATCATGGCCAAGCGAACAGCAGGGTTTGTGGGAGCAGATCTCAGAGATCTAGTCAACAGGTCGGCTCAAATTGCCCTTCGGCGTTTTCGTGTGTTACTTCAGGGTGAAGATACCGAGATGCAGCTTGAGTCTAACGGATCCATGGAAAATGGCGCTCTGCAAAACTCAAGTGTACCGCACAAGGTGTTGCAGTATTTCCGACGGCTAGACAAGTTGCGATCGAGTCGAGAGAAGCCGGTGGACATTCACATGCTGCAAGAAGACTTTGATGCAGCCCTGCCGATGATTCAGCCCAGCTCTAAACGAGAAGGCTTTGCAACTGTGCCAGACACATCGTGGAAACATGTTGGTGCCCTTCAAGCGATTCGAGAGGAACTCATGTTCTCGATTGTCGAGCCGATCCTCAATCCCAAGATCTACAAGGATGTTGGAATCACAGCGCCAGCAGGTGTTCTACTCTGGGGCCCTCCTGGATGCGGCAAGACACTGCTCGCCAAGGCGGTTGCGAACGAGAGCATGGCAAACTTCATCAGCGTGAAAGGCCCGGAACTCATGAACAAGTACGTGGGAGAAAGCGAGCGTGAGGTCCGGCTGCTCTTCACAAGGGCGCGGAGCAGCGTACCATGCATCATCTTCTTTGACGAATTGGACGCTCTGGCGCCCAAACGAGGCAGTGAGATGACCGAGAGCAGCGCAAGAGTGGTCAACACGCTCCTGACTGAGATGGACGGACTGAAGTGAGTTTTCCACCCACGCTTTCTCCTTACCTCAGTGAAAGCCACTGCGACGCACATTCGCGAGCTGAAGCTTACTTTACTCACAGCAAACGTGAAGGCATCTACATCATTGGCGCAACCAACAGGCCAGACGTGATCGATCCCGCCATGCTACGGCCCGGGCGACTAGAGACGCCAATTTTCGTGGATCTGCCGGGGCCTGAAGAGCGAGCTGAAATTGTGGAAACTCAGTGTCGTAACGCAGGAATATCATTTGGCCCCGAAATTGGCGAGATCGCACGCTCCTGTGACCGCTTTTCTGGCGCAGATCTCGAAGCTCTGCGGTCTCGAGCGGGAAGGGAAGCGGTGAAACGACGGAGCCATAAGGTGGAATTGGTGGACTGGCAGCGCGCAGCGCAAATGGTGAACCCGAGTGTGGATCCACGCACCGAGAGGGTATTCAAGAGGCTTCTTAAGACCTTCGGAAATGCCGTCATTGAGGGTAGGGCAGCAGAGGAGGAGGCAGGGGAAGCCCAAGCTGCTGAATCGTAGAAATGCATGTGCAGTTTCGTGCGATATCGCCTATATGTATTGATACCGGACGTTGTACTCACTTAGCAATGCGAATTGCTACCTCGTGATGTATGAAGTTGGGTGACTAGAGAGATACCCACCTAGCTACTTGCTTAGACATTTGACACACTACTTACTGTTATACTACTTGACATACTACTTGACATGCAAGTCAATTATTATGATGGCGACAATGGCTTATGACGAGATGTACCAGTACGGGAATTTCACGGCTCAGCTTTGAAACGCGATTGTATTAACCAGGCCACTTCGGCATCTAACGCAAGCGTGACAAGGGGCGTATAGTGTGGCCCTTGCCGATTACGTTCAGCCTCCACGATCCGCAAGAAGCTCCAGCTGGCATTTGGCACCGCCACCTCGTTTTCAAGCTGTGCGACTCATCCCGAAATATTCTCAGCAGAGTGCGAGCATGTATCGTGGTGTATCTATTGGTCTGCGATTACATAGCCTCAGCCTCTTTGATTCCTTCGAGCGTGCTATGTCATTTCAACACGCCCTTGCTGCCCTCCGACCGCAAGAGGCGTGCTGGCTCCGACCAGGAAGCTTCATCGCAATCCCCGGTTCTCCAAATTGCCTGTTTTGAAACTTGCTTGCTGAGCCACATCAGCCCAGACTGAGCACAATGCTACTAGAAGGGCAATGAGTGAGGGCGGAGAACGTGAGCTCCAGTTACGCGAATGGCCAATGATCACCAAGTTGAAAACTTTGCCCAGATGACCCAAGCGATGTTGCTCATCACAACGCACGCCTTCCTGTCGACAGCATGCGCGAAAGTGTGGATGGATGCTTCTCTACTACCAAGGAGCCACCCTTCAGCAACTCCTCTTCTTCCTCCTCCTCCTCCTCCTCCTCGCTGCTCTTCAGAGAAAGCCTGTGAGTGCCATGCCAGACTAGGCTCTACAAATTTGTACTCCCAAGACCCTTGCCGATGCAAAAGCGGCTAGACTACTACTTCTCTTGTTTCTTCTCTGTTGCTGTGCCCTTGTCTCCACGAACACTAAAATTGCACCACCAGTGCGGCGGAGCTTCCGGCCGCTACCGCCACCGTAGCCTCCGCCGCCAACAAACGGTGCCTGAAAAAATTTCCGTGAAATCCAATCCGTGAGGAAAGTTTGTGGCGCCTCGGACCAGCCTCAATAAGGTAGGTATCCGAGAGCTAGCATCTTCTCTTCTTGCAGACAAGCTAACTGGCGCCGAGTTCGTTGACTTGCTTCTTTAACAAGTTTCATGTCTGATGCCCTTGGCAAAACGGGATAACATCTGCTATCCCGGCAATGCAGTGGGGAAGCATGACCATTCTGTCTTATTCCAAGCCTGATTGATGTTTTCCAACCTACTGCGCGTACACGCAAAATCCCCAGCACCATCGCTGCTTGAACAGCCCGCAGAATTCAAATAGCGTGCCCTTCTTTCTCAGCATACCATCCATTTTGAGAAGAGGACAGCAAGTTCGGCAGGAACGGACTGCCAAATTGAGGTGGGAAGGGAGCCAGGCTCGCTTCGTGGCGAATCACGGGCTATGCTGCGACTGAATTGTTGTCCAGATGCTTCCGAGGAAGAATCACCATTGGGGGTACATGCTGTGCACCACAGGGTTCGCGGTGGTTCTGGAAGTCGAGGTGGTGCGTGCACCGTCCACGCCTCCTCAAACCTCGCACCAGCCCAAGCCCAAGACAATCCTGTGGAGGCGGCTCTGGCTAGCCCAGCACCTCATAGCTAAGGTTCCCGGGTTCTGAGCTTGATGCATAGGTGGTTCTTCAGGAACAGCTTCAACAATAAGGTCTTATTTCTTATTTAAGGATCCATTCAATTCTCCTCTGTTACTCTCTTGAATCCACGAACAGCTAAGATCAATTGATTTCCTATCTTACGATATTCTTCTCCACTTGTTCATTTATCAAGGCAGACTACTCATTTAGCCTTCTTTGGTTGTTTCCGATTCTTGCTTTCCTACCAGCTTTCTGTATATTCCATATATCCTCAAAAGCTTCACAATCATGCATTTCACAACCTCACTCCTTGCGCTGGCTGCCATCCTGGGCGTCAGCGTCGCCGACCCTCTCTACTCGGGCTTTGCGACTTACAACGAGATCTTCGAGGGCCGGGACAACACGTGGCAGATCACCAACAAGTCAATGACACGCTCGACCACTATGTTCCTGAACGTGCAGATCCTACCAGACGGCAGCAAGCACACGTCGCTGTTCAGTGACTTCAACAAGCTGTGTGCCAACTACGGCAACAAGGTCTCCGTCATTCCCCGGCTGCGTTACGGCTTCGGAAACGGCACCGCCGTCAACGAGCCCAACAACATGACGCTGATCCAGGCCGACGTCAACGCGTGGGTGTCGGTGCTCAAGCAGAACATGAACAACGCTAGCGTCTGTCGCATTCCCATCGTGCAGGCAGGCACACTGGGCCAGTGGGGCGAGTGGCACGGCGGGCCCTTCAGCGCCATCCAGGGCGCCTCGTCCAACAACAACTCCAAGACGATGAAGATCAATATCATCAAGTCCCTGCTCTCCACCGGCGAGATGGTCGCCATCCGCACCCCGCTCGACCACAACCTCGTCAGCGCCAATCTCACCAGCGAGCAGCGCTCCCGCCTCACCATCCACAACGACTGCATGATGGCCGAGGGCCCCTCGGGCACCGACATGGGCACCTTTGTCGATGGCGACGGCAAGAAGGCAGCCTACTGGCGCCAGTATGCCCTCGACGTCGCTGGGGACAACGCTTTTGGCGGGGAGGTGAGTTCCTTAACCCTTGCCCAATTTTTGACCACTTCCCGTTCATCGTTCCCGTGAAAGCGACAATTGCTGACATTCTTCATCCAGCCATGCGAGGACCTTACCAGCGCCGGCTACAAGTGGAACGATACTGCCACTGTCTGCTCCGACGGCCCCAATGGTCTGGTTGCATACATCAACAACATGGAGATCTCTTACCTGAACGTAAGTCTTTCTCTCCATTTTTCTTCCTCCTCACTCCCTTTCCTCAACTTTTCGGACGCCTGACTAACAACCTGCCTCTGACAGCCCGGCAACCCTGATACCTTCTACCAGCTATTCAAGGACCCCAAGAACTCAGCTTGCGTCGACAAGATTCAGGCCGCACTGCAATCACATGACTAGAGAGTCTCTCATCCGAGTCGCGTGAAACAAGCTCCTGATTCACACGACGTTTTTGGTTTCTGATGTTTTTATGATACCCAATGCTGGACTTAGATAGGACAACGATCGAATGATAGAACAGCCATGGGACTGAACCACTCACAGTCCACCTAGAAGGTCGAAGTCATGATTATAAAAATTGAACTTGTTTATTTATAAAACTAGAGCCAAGTAGATAAAATGCTCGCATGGCTCGTCCTTATGCATCTGTATATGTGTACTATTCACTCCCAAGTGATACCCGGTCAACCCAATGCTATGAATTGATACAAAAAACTAATCATCGTATAACCAACAAACGAGGCGTAAGAAGCCTCCGACCAAAGGCACATGCTTTGAATCGAGGCAAGAAGTGTTCAACGATGCCCCGGCAGATCCAGCTCGTCAAGGTCGTTCTCATCATCGTCATCTGCTGCTTCATCATCATCGTCGTCCAAATCGCCATCGTCGCTGCTGCTGCTACTGTCAGAGTCTTTATCCCGTCCCTGTGTTGAGTGGACAGCATTGGCATCCATAATCTCAGGGGCCGAAGTGCGTGACCTGACACGGCGAGGCGAATGGTGATCTTCGCCGCCCCAAAAATCAAGCTCATCTTCCTCATCTTCTTCATCTGTGTCGTATGGGTATTCTTCGTTGCTCAGCCCAAGTACGCCAGCGTCGGCGCCGAAGCTAGGCTGGCCAGTCTCGTTGCTAGTCTCCACAGAGCCGCCACCCGTGCCGCTGCCAAGCGTAGCCGCAGCGGCTGTGGCAGGGTCCAGTCGGACGCGGTCTAGACCAATGGCCGACATTGGCCTGCTTGAACTCGGCGTGACCAGTGGGTAGAACTCTTCAGACCCGGGCAACGGTCTGGGGTCTCGCATTCCTCCTGTTGAAGTTGGCCGTCTGGTCAGGCTGCCACTGCTGGCACCATCCCGAAATGTATTTGCGAGGGCATCTCTGCTCCTTGTGGAGACCTCACCAATGTCGCGGCCGTCACTGTCAATGTTGCTACCACCGCTCACTGTCTGACTTCCAGCGGTACTGCTCTCTCCCACCTCTTCAGGACCGAGAATGCTTACTTTAGCTGTGTTATACGAGTCGCACTCTCCACACTTCAATCCCAGCCAGTGATATGGCACACTCGTCTTGGTCCGGCAATCATTGCAATACACAATAGCGCGCGTCCCACGAAAATGTTCCGGCATAGGCTGCGCTTCAATGGCTCGATCCAAGTTGCGAAATGACATCTCCATGTTTATGATGCTCTTGGCGCAAATCGGGCAACGATAATTGCTCTCGAGATGCCGTTTGTAGCAGGTGTGGTGGATTCCATGCCCGCAACGCAGAAAGACGACGGTAGTCGGGCTGTTGAACATGTAATCGCCGCATATCGGACAGTCACAGTCGACACTACGCTCGATGCATCGATGCGTATCCCGCGTCTTCATCTCGATGCAAACATCACACGTGGGACAGTGATAGAAGTCTTTGCCCAAGCCTTCACCTCTTCGGCAGATTCCGCATGCAGAACAGTGGTAAATCTTTCGACTTATGTCATCGTCCCATAGCTTGCAAATGTCGCAGTAGTATGATGCTGAGACCTCATGGCATTGCCGGCATGACTTCCCAGCCGGCTGAGGGGTCCCACATATCATGCAGAGCATGTTGCGAGTACGGTGCCGAACCAAAGTGTGCGTCTCCACAGCATCGTGGCAGAATCGACAGGTATACCATCGACAGCAGTCGGCACATTGGAGCTTGACGTTACGTTTGTAGTGGGCACAGCCATAGTGTTTCTCCTCCTCTTCGTTCTGTTCCATCAGATCCTCGTCACCGAAAAGCATGCCATCTGGATCCCCTTTGTTCTGCTCACGAGCGTCAGTTGCCCCAGGGTCCACCCAGTAGGTCGCTTTCAGGTCGTCCGGTGTGACATTGTAGTCGTCCTCGCCAGGTTCCGTGAGTACGCTGGTGTGAGGGCTGGATAGAAGGCCCCCACCAAGACCAATCAGCCCGTCCGCCAAGGATGAGCTTGAACGGGGAGTTGTAGGGACATCCTGGCTGCGGAGACTGGCTGTAGCGGGAGAGTGCGGGCGATTGAGAGAGCCTTCTTTAAGAAGATCTCTGTGCGTCGACGGCCGGCCCGCTGTCCATCGCTCTGTCATTATAGCATGCATGAGACGACTCTTCTCTTCAATGCTGACATCGAGTGCTTGAACAGCGCGAATGCGCTGGCGCGTCATTCGCATCCCATCGTCCTCGGGCAGGGACTTTGCAACGTCCGCTTCAGGAGTAGTAGACATTGGCGTTCCTGAATCGACACTCATTAGGCTTGGCCTGCTGCTGCTGAAACCATCGATGCTCATCGGTACACTCCGGCTTGCCACTGGATCGTCGACGAAGCCTGAGCCAGTGGCCGTATCAGACATAGTCCGAGTCACAGAGACACGAGAGCGTGTAGGAAGCTCTTCGGTTTGCCAACTGACATGTCGACGGTGCGATGCTCGTGGGTAAGATTGGCGTGGGAGCGGATCGGTTCTGCCACGTGCTCGTGTATCGCCAGAGCCACCAAGACTCCTGTCTGTCGAGCCATACGGCCCCTCTTGGGTTCTTTGAAGCCTCTGTGCATCAAGACGTCTCAAATCAGCTTCCGGCGGTGTGTTAATAGACATGATGTCTGGCGTGGTGACCGGCTCCACATTCACGTCGTTACTCGAGGGAACTCGATCGAGAGCCACATCTTGGTCCGCGCTTTGTGTAACCATTCCCTCCTCTTCCACTTCCACCGTAGCAGCGTTGCCGACCGACACACCATCGGCAGTAGCTAGACTCGAACGCACAACATCACGGTCGAGCTGCTCATGATCAGCGCCTGGGCTGGAGCGGGAGAAGCGGCGGGCGTGGCGAAAGACAGGCTCGATGAGAGAGGAGATATAGGTCGTCATATGTGCTGTAAGGTCTGACACTGTCCCTTAGAGGGATTCGCGAGCAAGTACACGATTCATCTGCATATGAATAGCGCTATAGTAGAACTTACCTAACAACTATCCAGGTAAGGCACAGTGAGATGATGAAGCAGCCAAGTGACTAAGCACGCGACCAGCAGTTCACATGCAGCGTGGGCGGACGCGGCCGCAATGCGGTCATAGCTGCCACATGCGGTAATACTCCCGTCTGCCATCTTGGATCCGCCTCCGATTCTGCATGCCAGCGATCCACACCGTTGAGGCCAATCAACGCCTTGATTTTGGTTTATACCTTAGGCAAGCAGGACCACAGACTGACTGAGCATATGCAATGTTTGACCTGTTATGAATATCTCGAGATCATTACTTCGGAAGATGAAAGACAGGTCTTATCTTGGATGACAATATACGTATTTTTTTTTACCCCCCAAAAAAAAACTCTTAAACCGAGGTTTGATATGAAACTTTTCATCGACTTGTGTTGACTGTATTTGACAGATTGCCTACTGGTTTCAGTGCCATCACACTTATAGCATTGCAGAACATTTGCAAGCTTCAATTCTTTTGCGGGTTATCCCGATTCCATGAAGCATAAGAAATGATCCATTTATTAGTATAGCACTATCCCTTTTGTGGACATCTTGCTCTCCGCGAATTCAAACTGAATCTTGTCAGGCCCAACACTTGACTTGGTGTTTTCATTGTACATCTCGATCATATTCGTCAGCCTGTGAAAAGAATCGATCGAGACAGCACGGCCTGAGAGTCGCTGCTGCTCCTTCTGGCTCGAGGCGGACAGGAGGTCGATTCGATTCTTGCGATCCCACACGCATACCCCGTCCCATTTTCGCTCAAAACGCAAAATGCGGTGCTGTGGAATAAATTCCTCCTCACTTGTATCAGCTGCCCACTGCGTGATATCGAGTGAGATCTCGCCTTCGAATCGATCTTCATACACGATGCAATAGTCATCCTCGTTCAGCGATTCATCGTGTCTGAGCCGGTCAAGGACAGCTTGAGCTGGCCGAAGTTTGGACCTTGAAGTAGACTCGTCCGACTCAGCTATCACCTTCGATGCTGTGACCTCGGGTCCCGACTGTCTCGTAGCCCAACCCAAAGCACTGGCTGAACGTGAAGTGCTACCTGCTAATCCGTCTGGGAGTAGAGTGATGCCACCTTCTGGCACAAACAGCCACAAGGGATATTCCAAGCCGAAAGCATTCACAGTGGCCTCCGAAAACTGTAAGTCGTCCAAAAAGGCTATGGAAGCCTCGTATATAGCTCTGTGGCGACTCGCATACTCGACTATTCGCTCCGCCTGATCTTTGTTGAGAATAACTGCTTCACCGGACCTGCTGAAATGTTTCTCAATGATGCTTGCGTCGTTCACGACCGGGAGTCGAGACGCAGGGGTAGTGGAACTTGCATTGATATCAAGAACCTCCTGAACAGACTCTGGCGTTATTAAGGGAAAAGTGAGAAGTAAAAGGTACTGCGCTAGAGGATCTTGATGCGCCCCCGTGCGCAGATTGTTGTCGCTCAGAGAGTCCGCCATGTTTAATCCGAAACCCTTGATTTCATTAACAGAGAAAGCTACTGAGAGAAAAAATATCAGTTCCTACTCCCAAGAGCAGCACGAATTTATTATCAACAATTTGAATCCTCAAGAGATTTTGCATGCCGATGATTGGATTCCACAGTGCACATAAGCCCCATTGGTCCGAGTCGTCCGGCGCAAAATCAGCCTGAAACAGGACTTATGCTTAACTGACCCAGCAAATGCCATGTGGAAGTTCACTTCTGAATCATAGTTAGTCATAATGCTGTGGGGAAGGAGCGGCCAGGTGGTCGAATGACGAGGCAGTATTGTTGCTTCATCTATGAATGAGTTTCCATCGGCAAGGTGTTGTGAGTCATCATTCTGTGTACTCCGATGGCAACATTCGTGGTGCACCGCCACCGCGAAGAGTCGCATCAATCCTTGCTCTGCTCTTGGCCTTGTGAAATAAATTAGCTTACGCGCATTATTCGATAATTTGTGGCCGAATCTGCCTTATAACAGGCGCTACTGACTTCATCATGGTCACTGCTCACATAAAAGCTTAATTCGTTGGCCACTGACTCAGCCAATTCAAGCTATTCCATTGTTGGTGCTATTTTCACTACCTGCCCAGGTATTCAGGTGCTTGGTCAGGCCCAAAGGCCTGGGTCGGATGCAAAGCTCTTGCGAGCAAACTAAGCTACAAGTCCACTGCAGCAGTCGTCTCGCCTCACTGATATGCTGCTCTTTCTTTGATTATGGTAAGTGTATGTCCATGCTGGAAACCCGAAACAAACCCACTTTATCCGTCCTATTTTACGCCTCACGCCTTCCATGCTGTTCGTTATCTGAGCCTTGACATCAAAGCTCACGACCCGGATCAGGTAGCCTGTTAACCCATTTCTTTGTCATCTCGAACACAGTGAACACAATACTGTGCTGCAGCGCTGAACGCGCGACCGCGACGTTGAACCCCTTCCAACTTGCGCGCTCCAACCATCTGACATCTCGTATGCGAGGTGCGGGGGTTTGCTCGCCTTCTCCGCTCATCAGGCGACGATACTGGTATTCGCTCTTGGCTCTGTCGAACGGGTACGTGACAATGCCAAATGCGCCACCTATGGCCCCAGCTGCCGCTACTGTACGGCGATCAGTCGGATCGTCTGTATCTGAGAGGTGCACAAGAAGTTGCTTGCTGCATTCATACGCGAGAAAGTAATTTGTGGTTCCGATGGCATCTCGAATGCATTGAAGCCGCCAGCCGGTGTAGAGCCCACGAACGCCCCCACCACGCTCAATGATGCTGCGTGCCGTGGCCCAATTACTTTTGTCGGCGAAATCTTTCGCTGGTGTCCCCTCGCTGGCCACACGCTTTGCTAGTACCATGGTCCCTGTAACCAGCTCAAATGGAGTGCCGATGACTGATGTAGCAGCCCCAGCCACTGCTCCGGCGATACCGAAGCAGGCCATTGTGCCAGCTGTTGGAAGGGTACCTGGCGTGTTGACAAGAAGCAATGGCTCAGGGCCTCCAGTGATGCGCCCAATCATCTCAGACGTACGGTACTTAGCCTCCTGATACACTGTGAACATGGCCATGCGGCATATCATAATCGCAAAGAATGGCTGGATCGCGCCTAAACTTGTGATTTAGCTATCGCTATTGTCCAATAGGTCGTAGCTCCAGATTTCGAAAACGTTGAATCAAGGATAGCCAAGGAATTGATACAGAAATGGGGACGCTTACCGTTGTAGAAGCCTCGAAGGCCCTCTTGTTTGTATGTTTGAAGCACAACATGTCTAAAAGTCACCTGTGAGTCGACCGTCTGGAGTCGGCGAATCATCGAGAACATCGGATATGCAACAACATGTCCGGCAACGGATGAAGCAGCGGATGCTACCTGCGTGCGATATGCCTTCAACCAATGACGCTCCACATCTTTGTTCGGGCGGAGGGGTGAGACTTGTTTCTTGCTCGCCTTGTCGCTGGCAGGCTCATTGACCCTGCTATCCGTTTTGTTAGCCATTTTTGAGCACGTACTCAAAATCGTGAGCCTTTTGTCGCCTCAAGTTTAAAATTTTCTGTAACACTTGATGTCAGCTGCTGAAGATTGGACTGAGGTGCAGGGTCTGCTGTCCTTACTTCTTTTACTTCTTGTTGGGTAGTCCAAATAGAAATGTTGATTGCCTTATTGACCAACAGAATCGCGTCTCAATCGAAGGCACACTATTCCTCAGAGAGGTTTGTGCAGAAGGATGAGGCTGAAGATCTAGTCTCCAGACGAGATCTTTCGTCAATCGTCCGACAGCTGTAGTGAGTCTCAGTCTTGCTCCCTGTGTTGCAGAAGCAAACGGCCTAACTTTGCTGCGTCTGATTCTAAATGAGCCAAGCGCGTGATGTCAGCGGTGCAAGGTCCGCGATTCAATACCAGAATATCGGTGCTGTTGTTCTCACTTACTCTGTAGGTACAACAGACTTGAACATGCGCCGAGAAAGTTGATCGCATTGAATGCCTCGAAACACAAGCAAACCTCTCGAAGCAGCGGTGGCAAGCTGATGTGCAAGAGTAATCAGGCAGCGCTCGAAAGAATGTGAGACCGTCGCGAACGCGTCAGGTAATTTCGGCGCTCGGTCGATGCAACAGAATGGTACTTTTCACCCTTCTCAACCGCTGCTAAGCTTGTAGCAGGCGCTTTAATAAATTTTCCACCTCAACAATATCTGCAGATGGTAATGAGTTGGTTTTTTTTTGTCAAATACAATCTCGCGTCAATTCTCACTTGAAGCGTTTCCCTGCCAATCCTCAGACCTAACGAGGCTTCAGAAGGTTGTCGCTTCCCAGTGTTGTGACAAAGCCTCCTCTCTGAAGCTCTAAAACAGCTTCTCAGAAAAGGGAGACTGAGATTCACCGGCACAATCAGACCGTATCTGATATTGTCAAGACAGCCTCCCAGTCAAATCGTCTGATACTGCAACTTTCACACTGCAATGAGGCAATGTGCGAAGCTTAGAAAATGAGGGCGCTGTCGAATACAAAGAAAAAGGTCAAGGCCTCACAACACTCTTCACCGACAATGGCAAACTTTCCACCCTATCGGAAAGGCTGCAACAGCTGAGACCCACTCAGTTGTTCCAGGTAATAGTGTTCAAGACCGAACGTCGGCACCGAGATCGATGCAGACGAGGGCCGCAGCCCTCAGCCCGGTAGGAACTTCCGCCAACAGCTTTGGTATTTCAGGCGCCATCCATTACCGAAAAGGATCTCAGAGCTGGCAAACATGTATTCGGCAAATCTGTCAGAGAAGTTGTGCTGTGGATAGACTCGATTGTCGTTATAGTCGGCTCGAATCTCCACGCCAGCGGATGTCTGTCTGGATGATTGTGCGGCAAATGAGCTTTCAAAACGGACGTGGTACGCCTTGAGTTGTGAAAGCCTCAAAATCGAAAGGTTCGAATCGCTGCTGCTGATGTTGACGACGAATATGAGTGAGGTTGGCAATCTGCTAGATCGGAGTGTACTGTGAAGGCATTGCAGATGCCCAATGCTAACGAGCTAACGTTAGAAAGCCAAGATTGTGCCTCGTGCCTTTAAATATTTCCAAGCTCTTTTCAAAGCATCAACGCCTCTGTCTATACTTTGCTCTTATAAGCTAGCAGCAGTTGACGTGGCGGGGTGTCTGCTGAGGCGAGATCTAGCTCAATATGGGTCTCGTGATGGATGATATTATTCGCTTTGGTGTAGCATTCAGAGACACGTGCTACGCTTGAAGTCGGAAGGTTGGAACCAGCAATGGGTCATAGAAACGTTGAGCTGTGGAAGTATTTGCGGGTTGGACTGGGAGCTCCAGCGTCACTGATGGTGCCCTCGGTTGATTGATGGAGTCATTGCTACTTTTACGGACTTAAAGCGATGCTGTCTCCGAACATGGCCCGATGGATGATGCAAATCCACGTGATTTCACATGTGCTACGATTTCTGAACAGTATTTGCGTTGCGGTCTAGTCAGAGTTATTATGCACTTGCCATAGACTGAAGGTCCTGAAAACTATGCTTTGATCCTATCACAATGATTCTCTACATCTAGGGGCTCATCAAATTGCGATTGACATTGAGTGTAGCACCAAGAAAACGCGTATAAATCCTAACAGGCAGAAGAAATAATATTAATCAGTCGTGTCTTGTATAGTCCTATCGTGTGCATGCCGTCTGAGTCTCTAGCTACTTGCAATCCATGCTTTGTCTATTGAACAAAGGTTCGACGTCTGTTCAGGATGTGGAGCGATAATTTAGTATTTTATCAAGACTTGCCTGCAGCTCTTGCTGTCTGTCCTTAGTGAGATGAGACGATCGCGGAGTTCATAATTCGTCGACAGTACTCATAGCCTGGCTTCTGATCCAAGCAATCTCCTCCTTGACAAACAAAGCCCGTCACCAATGGGCTCTGTCCATTCAGATGTAAGGGCAAGGTTCCTGTGGTTGTGCATAGAGAGGTGCTTGGTCCAGCCCCACAAGGTGTAGCAATCGTAGCTTCAGTGGGAAGGGAGATCGTGAATGTAGATACCGTCGTAACAGCAGCTGAGCTCGGAGGCAAAAACGGCGTTGTAGCCAATGTTCCAGTAGGTACGAAAGATGGAGTGAAAGTTGGGCCCGTGATGGTAGTAGTTGGCATGCCGCTCAGTGTTGCAGGTCCTGGTGTGATGCTTGCTGACGAGGGAGCTGATGTAGTACTCGGATTGGTGCCTATGCTAGTGACTCCTCCTGAGAAGGTAGTCGAACTCTGGATCTCTGCTTGCTCCTCAATTCCAAGTTGGACGTTTGCGCAATTGGACACATCATTCGGAAGATTGTAATAGCAGCCACAATAAGCGTAGGCTTGAAGAGTGTCTGGTAATGCAATCTCAATGTCAGCATCAACTCAGTCAAGATGTGTTCAAGCTGTCGTTTAACATCATTGCAGCCAATGAGAATTGAGGGCGAGACAGTGGTTGGCACGATTCATACATGGGGCCTGCTCTACTCACAGTCGCCACAAGCGTCCCAGAGGTCATGATCCTGCGTACATGCGGCCTGATCGTTATCATGGACAGATGTGCAAGCCTGGTAGCGGTTGTAGAAAAACTGGCAGGTAAGGTCAATGGACGAGTTTGCATAGTTCCAGAGCCTGTCCATGCAGTTCTCAACATTGTTCTGTGGGTTTTGGTTGCAGGCAGCAGCAAAGACCTATTTCAAGGGTCAGAAGATGATATGACTCAAAAGCAGAGGCGCAAGTGACCAGGACTCACGCGTGTTGCGTTGACACCCGGAGCTGCCTGGGGACATCTTTGGGTATTGATCTGACGCTTAATGCCGAGCCACGATATAGCTTTCAAGCCAGATGGCATAGAAAGAGCCTGTGTCCATACTGCCAGACCTGACAGTATTAGAGCTACAGAAGCCTTTCCGCAATGCATGGTAAACGAGTGAAATGCCTTGGTGGTCCAATGGCAGGTGGAAGACAAGAAGATGGCAAAATGATGGTGGTGTTTGAAAGTAGAGACGAATGCGTATGGATAGAAAGACTTCAATGGCTTTGAGGGATGAAGCCCGCTTTAGCTAGGGAATGTGGTTGACATAGAGTAAGTTACACAAGAACGCGTCAATCACGAAAAACGCGTTGGAATGTTCGCAGAAATTATAAGACCCGCAAATTGCTTTGGCACACCACCGAGCAAACAGTTGTTATTGGATTGACTAGATGCTAATTTGAGCAAAGTGCCACAAAAATCCACAATCCCAACATTGCACTTCAGACCACGACCTCATGCTTGTATAGGCAGATGTAGAAAGCTCTCGCCCAGGGTTCCGTGACACGACTTGTTTAGCATAGATCAATTTTCTTTCCCTTCGACCGCTGTTTTCGAACGTCAAAAGACGTAGATGAATGATGCTTAGCTTGACAAGCGAACACGAAGTGGCCAGTCTTGGTTTTGTGATTCGAGCCAAAGGTGATTTGATATTAGATCACACGGGTTCTTGGTGCGTGCTGTTGCCTATCCAATTGGCTTGGGACAACAACAGAAGCCATGTTCACGACCCAGGAGCTTTAGCAGTAGAGAGGGTCTTGCCGATTGGAACTACCTTATCCAGTGCCAGTGGTAACAATTTCGATCCCGCTTACTTTGCCGCGCGGATAAAGGGCTCGCGGCTAAGCCAGCAGCTTATTGGTGCGACTCTCCGAGACATGTGGTTCTGGGAAGAAGGATTGGCGTCAGGTCGTTGAGACCCAGACCTCATGTCCAGTACTCTCCTTGCTTCAGATGGAAGTTACTCAATATTTCCTGGTCCTGTACGTGGAGTCACGGCAGTTGTTGGTGAGAAACTTTCTTCGTGCCACACAACAGGCCAAGCGAATAAGTGTTGTCCGGAGGAGTCTCCGATGCTGGCAGCCTCTTTTGCGAGATTTATCGTTAAGTGTTGTAGCTCATTCGTCTGACATAATTCAAGCAATGAGACATCATTACTAAACACCATTGACCTCGGATGGTTCACCCCGGAAGTTGTCCCAGAAGCGGGCCACAAGGTCACGATTTTCCTGGGTGTCGGGGAATCCGGAGCGATAATAGTTGAACAGCATGAATTCGTGCTTGTTCATCACGTAAGAATTTGGAGCAGATCGAATCCTGATCCACAGCTCGTCGAGACCGCGTGTCAGAATCTCATTCGCATTTGGAGGTGGCTGCTCGGTGCCGTTGCCGCCGTTCCCATTACCATTACCGCCATTCCTGACGAGATCGAGGACTCTAGCCACCTGTGCTGAATCAAGATGGCCATTCCAGGCAGCCATCGTAAGGTTATTTGATTTTTAGTGAGAATCCGCTAGGGAGAAGAGATAGACAACTTCTGTGGACAATTCGGGCTGGAGAATCGTTCTGCAAGGAGGCCGGACGCAAGACAGAGGCCAGATTAATTAATCACAGACCAATATAATTATTTTGGGGGAAAATGAGACTGATGTCAAGAGGCATAGCAGGAATGCGTCGCGTTGATCAAAGGAGCGAGAGCGAGATTAAATACAAAGTGCCAAATTTCTATTTCACATCACTTCATACTGTCCACACCCACGCCGCCCTTCAACGGGCTGGGTGTGGTTACAGATGCCGGCCGTGGGTCAGAGCTTGAAGTATCGACACACAAACCAGGGCTCCACATTGTCCCACCAGAGAATAAAAGCTTCAGACTGCATTCTCGCGCAAAGAGGTGGGGACAGGGGATGCAGAAAGGAAAGAGAGGGAGAGGGAAAAAGCCTAGCACAGGCAATCTGCCATTAACGCCGCCGCCCAGCAAGGCGGCACGACGGGGCACGCCTTCAAACTGCGATCTGTTCACGGAATACCCGCTAATGAGAGAACGAGAGAGGGGTCGAGAGGGATGGATGAGCGGGAGGGGAGAGAGGAAGGAGAAGAGGTCAAAGTTTTCGGGAAGGGAGTTGCTGCTGGCTCTTCATCTGCTGCAACTGTTGACGCTGATCCATAGTTGAGTGACGGTCGCTCGCGTGGGTGCTCTGCCTGTTTTTTGTTTTTTGTTTTTTTGTTTTTTTTTTTTTGTTTTTTTTGCCGGGGCCGCGTTATCAACGGGAATTTACCCCGTTTGCTGGGACCCAGCTGCACAGTATAGTATTAGTTTCGCCTTCTCACACTAGCCGTAGGGAAGGAGCGTGGGCGTTAGAACGGTGGTGTCCGGTAGGTCGAAAGCCCCGACAGCAGGCGGCACAGGCGGCGTCCAGCAGGGCCAGAGTTATCGTATGGGGCCCCCTCCCGGTGGATGCGTTTACAGCCCCAGGATGATGGGCAGCACGAATTGGGAAGAAAGGTGCCGCGAAAGTCATGGTTGTGTCAAGGGGCGACAATTCTCGGGAGGCAGAGCCGGGCTGGCACGGCGGCTTTGCATCACACGGATGGCTGCCTCCCCGGCACGTCAAGCTAATGCACGTCAGATCGCGCATTGGAAGACTGCAATAGATAGAGCCTATCCTTCAACAAAGTCGCTGCAAGATCTGTGAGGCCGCTCCCACGGCATGGAAGATGGAATATTTCTCCAAGCCTTGGATGGGCCAGAGTCACATAGAGACGTCAAAGGAATGTGAGAAGAATAAGTATATCGAAGAAGGTTTCGGTAGCCAAAGCGGAATAGGAGTCGTTGAAATGCTAGCAAAGGCCGCTGGTTTCATTTGAAGTTTGTCGCCAGCGTCAGCTGGCAAAAGCTCCGATCGCCAGCCTCTTTTGTACTGGCTGCTGGAGTTGTCATTTCATCGGTACCCAATATGCCCTGTCCCAAAGGTAAGCGCTCTGCAAAGATCAGCCCGAGGACGGCAGACTCGCCTGATCAGACAGGCATTGGCGCTCATGACTATTGCTTCAGCCGAATCAAACAAGGAGGCGTTGGTGTGGCTCGCCCGTGCATCCGCCGAGCAGCCCATGGGACCGGGATCGTCACCGTACGGCAGGGAGAGATTTGAGGGATCGATGTGACCATGTGCACGTGCGGGCAATATCCTATCAGGATAGCTTAAGCCACGGATCCTAGATCTTAGGTTGTGACCAGGCGTACAGCCGTTCACGAGTTTCACACTGACCTTCAGGATGCCTTTCCACCATCATCTTACCTTGTCTGGCCTCAATTTTTGTTCAACCCCTTGCAACCTGAAAGCAGCACCAAGGCCGCTTTCCCCTTTCCTTCATCTAGACGACAACCACTGCAGCTACTACTACCACCAAGGCTGCCGCCACTGATACCGCCGTTGTTGCCATTGCGAGCCGATTGGTCGGTGAGCACGTTTGTTGGCAGTAGGAGAGGAAATGTGAGACAGATGGCGCACTGAAAGATCGGACGCAGACGACAACCTCGTATTCTGGACCGCTGCAACGCTCTGGCTTGGTAAGTGTCGAATGGAGATTGGGAGGTTGGCACTGTACCCCTCTTATTGCATGCCAAAGTTTGAGATATACAAATCATGGCCGGGGCGATGAGAGGGACGGGTCAGGATGAAAATAAGCGTGTGGCGTTATCATTTGAGGTATATCAAGCAGCATGACTGTGACACAAGTCTAGATTCACACAATGACACCATGCCTACAGAGACCGCTGGAAGTTGGGATGTCCCAACAGATTGGCGAGTTTCGACGCGTTCCTCTCTGTGAAAAAAGAAAAACAGCCGCAGAACCACATTATGGGGATTTTAAGTTATGATGATCGAGCCGGCTGATTCGATAAACTTGCACGAATTCGACATATGATACCAGAAACCCTAAAGGTAATGGGATACACAGAGAGAGGGGAAAATTTAAACTGCATCGACCTACCGAGAGTCCGCGGCCGTTGCCTTTGAGCCGACCAACCTTTTCATCCTTCCGCCGTCTTGATCCTTTCTCAAAACCCCGGCACCTGTTGACTTCTCGGTCTGGTTGGGCAAAAGACGTAAGCATTTGAAGAAAGAAGGTGGACGAAATTCAAGGCAATGGGGCCATATTGCAGCATCCTTGTCCTCCTACAATCGTGCCATTATCATCTGATCGTCTGCCTCTGTGAGCGTTTTCGTGCTCTTCTCACATCCAGTCCAAGTATTGGCTCAGCGTATGTGAGAATACCATCAGTATACTGTGAAGGGCTATTTAGCTTTCCTTTTCTCGATCACTCAAGATTCTGGATAATCCAGCGTTTGACTGTAGTGCCTCAGAAAACAACTAGGCTGTCGAGATGTGTGTTTGAAGGGCTTGGGAGGACAGTCTGTTCGAACGGTATCTATGGCCTCGTTGGGGAAAATAAATAAAATAAAATAAACCCTACCAACAACCATGGCTGCACTGCAAACTCAAAGGAGGAGCCCGCCTATACGGGAAGGGTTACCAAAGATTACTCGCCCTGCAGTCTTCACACTTTGTCAACGTCAAGGCTCTTTGTCACCAGCTTCATCTCAACTAGTCGTTGCGAAATGTGCCCTCAACTATCGATTGAGAACACGTCGACTTTCGACCAACTTTGCTGGAAGCTTACATTGATCACAAGAACTCTGTCTCAGCTTATCTCATCACGAGCAACCCATGAAGCAAGCCAAGAGATCGTTCCGATACAAGTCCTGTCACCACTCGACCGAGGATGATACCGACAGGTCACCTAATCCATCGCATTTGACATCGCTGATTGTTGGGACAACTTCTAATCGCGATATGGGCGAATCTCATCCTGCATTGTCGAGAATTCTGCGGTTGACATTAAGAGTGGGGACTGCTGTGAACAGGTGTGGGTTAGCGGCGCGAACGAAACACTGAAGTGCAGCGCAGCGGGCAGCCATCTTCTTCAAGAGCCCTTCCTGAAAGCCTTCCCTTGCTAGCCACGGGATGGGCCTCTGTCCTCAGAGTTGAAAGACATACATGTCCAATCAAATATCCTATGAGGAGCCTGCCTTCAAGCCCGGAGCGTCGGTGGCATCAGTGGAGACCGAATCCTCAATGACCGTTGCGACATTGACGCGATCTCGAATCGTGCATTATTATGAACCTCTCAGGGTTGCAGATTCGTTACCCGACTGCCAACCAGTAGGCACGTACAGCAATCATGGCATGTTTTCGCTCAGACTTCTGGACGAAGTATTTGAGCTTGATATTTGTGTATTCTGCGACTGCAGACTGGGCCGCTCGCTTTACGCAACGAACAGAGGAAGTAGCTTTCATTCATTTTGCATGGAGATTCTCCGATGCATGGCTTCGACACGTTGGCTGCCGAAAGAGCTACGTCGACGAAGCAAGCTCTGTCGTCCTTGTTGTCGTCCTGCACAGGTACGTTTGAAATCTTTCAAGATGTCCACCCCGACTTATCCATCGCTCGGCTATGCAACGAGTGAAACCCAGGCTGCCCCCGAGCTTTAGCTTGCTTCGGGTATTGCAATTTGCGGCAAGCCTTCCTGGGTGTGTGGCGATGACATTGGAAAAGACAGCCTCGCTACCTTTTCGGATCTCCAAGGCTGCCACGCGTTTGGCTTTGCGTTCTATCGAAGGTCTCGTGTGGATTCAGTGCACCCACGGGGAGCAGCTACCCTAAGCTTTTGATTCGACATCAACGTTTTTCATGGTTTCCATGCCAAGGCGGCCGAAGCTCTTGCATGCACGAGCGCTAGCAGGAGTGCATGCCCTTTGGGGAAGGAGGCGATTATCGGGGCTTGACAGCACATTCGCCCTATCTCAAGCTCCCGATCATCGTCGGGAGCTGGATGACACGAACTGAATCTTTGCTGTCTGCTGGATGTGGCTTCCCATCGCCCGGATCGCGCGAGGGCATCCGACTCAGAAGCGACTGGTGCGGCTTCTTCAGTCGCTTGTCCCGATGTTTCTCTGCATACTGTGGTGCAAAAGGAGCTGCGATCAGCCGGAACCACCTGCCGGCTTCCTTGAGGTTTGGTTTCCTTCCCCACTTCGCTACCTGCGGCGGTTTAGGAAAATACTTAATCCCCTTTTATAATGAAGGAGTGATGCTATGACTCTGTACATGAGTTGGCGAGTTGCGTCAAGTCGCACTGAGCTACTACGGCTTCCCTCCTTCTCCTCTTCTTACTGAAACGTTAATTGGACAAGGTTGGCCAAGATCTACACGTAGCCTGTTTGCTCCAAGCTTCTCAGACTACTCCCACAATCGACCGTCGCACGAGCCTACTTCAGAATAAGCTTTGTCATCCACGCAACGCCAGGATCAACAATGCAAATCAGTATATCTATGATGGTAGTACTGCGTCAGTAATCTGCGTCAGTAATCTGCGTCAAAAAGCTACAGTCCTCTCTGAACTGCCAACAGGGTTGAGAAGATGGCAGAGATAGTGAAAGAGACAGTACAGCACGCGCGTGGGGGGGCTTACTCGCTTTTAGAAGCCCGATGTGCGATCTTCTGACCCTGCGCACCGGCTCCAGTAACCTCTAGGCTCGCCGGACGATGCGTTGGGAGAGGAAGATGAGAAGAGGGAGCGGCTCGGGAATGAGAAAACTTGGACGCGAAGTTTGAGAATGGGTAATGCCTTCCTGCCTCATAATTTGCAAGACAATTTTTGGATCCAAGATGTTGGGCCGTTGTGAAGAGGTTGCTCTGGTCTTAAGCTGACAAAAGCAAGCTTGCATCAGTCTTCGCATTTCCCATCACGCAACTGGCAAGCGCATCAACCACCTACCCACCACAGTTTTCGAGATTGGCACCCAAAGAGATGCCTACCCACCCCTCCAAACGAAGTACTACTTTCGTCAGATCAACACATCGTCAAAATGCCTCATGCAGTTGACGCGTTGATGAGATCTCATCAGTGCCCGCTAAGGTCGCTTGCATTGGGGAAGCACATCGTATTGACCCTCATCAGTCTTTGCTTCTTGTTGGGCAGTAACAACAACAAGGTTGAGTGGCTGCTCCCGTCCAGATGCTAAAACTAGGTAATGCTCCAGGAGGATGATCCACATTTGGCCGACTAGCTAGCCAGGCAAGTCCAGGTGCAAATGGCGCTGCGTGGCCGGGGCTCCCAAGCAAACATAAAGGGGGTCCCGGTGGGGAGCTGCAAATGTGTGACAAGGCAGCCACAAGGCGCTACAAGAACGCGAGATGGCACACTGTGCTGCGCACAGGCTCAGATCGACCAACAGATCGCCAACTATCCGGCCGATGGACTCTCACTATAGTCGTCAGAGATGAGCTCCCAATCCCGATGTGATACTGATATAAAAGCTGATACAGGAAGTGGGCATTTCAAAGAGACCAGACAAGTGTCAAGTGTTGTTGACAAGTGCAAACTTATTCGCGTCTTGCAGATAGTCTGGTCGATGGGCTTTGGCAGGTGCCTTGAGTATGTCTATCGCCCTCCAAAAAAAAATATCATCCAACATCTAAGGACAAGATTCTTTCGCATCAAGGGCTTTACGACGCAATGGCAAATGCTGCGATGAAAGAGGCAGCTCGTGGCGACAAAGCATACCATGAATCGGGGCTGCTTGCCAGAACCTGAAGGGCTTGCATTGTCTCCACCGACGCGTCCGCTGCCAACGCTAGTGTGAAACCGCAGGTGCTGCAGCGCATTCCAATCGATGTGCCTCCAACGTTGCAGTCGCTTCTAGGGGAGAGCGTCAGCAGGCCGAACAGTAAAGCCGCCCTTGCTTGTGAAAGGGGGATCGTTACATATCATTACCATTGCCTTGCCCATTTCTCGTTGAGACCGGCTCTATCTATCCTATGTGCCGCCTGAATTGAGTTGTAATTCCAGCAACTGGCATTCTCTCATTAAGTCGGCGTTATTCTCACAGTCTCTTATGTTGCTGTTCTGTGTTCTGGAAACTTTCGATCTATGTACAAATACCGCGGCCGTTCGTTTCTAGAAGCACGTGTTAAACAAGGCTCAATCTCCGACTAGGCCAACTCAGAGTTTGATTGAAAGCAAGGTTGTCATTGCTTTACCTCCCTTATCTCAAACAGGGAAGTAGCGTAACCTTTCCTTTGAGACGTGGCCGAGCGTAAGTGGCTGGTCGCAGTTCGTTACTTCAATCTGGTGGGTTTTCGGCAAAGCATATATTTGAAAGAATCGTTTGAATGAATAGGTCCACGGATCCCAAGACCTGTTTTAATCCTTGTAGCAAAGGAAGCATTAACGCACGACTATGACCAGCATTCCAGCATTATTCTGCTCTGAAGTTTGGACACTCCTTTGCCGATGGAAGATCAACTAAATTTGACAGAAGCAGGTAAGAAGCTGGTTCCGCGGGCATAATCCTGTCACGGCCGTTTCACCGCCTACAAACCATTTGCAACTAGCACCAAGCCTCACCTACCCAAACAGTCAGCAACCCCCATACAGAGTCTGAGTTGGCTACTGCTTAAGTGCGAGAGGATCCCTTCGGCACGGTAGACTGTCACAGCATAACTTGATAATGTCAAGTGGCGCTTGCCAACTGAGAGATCCTTTCAGCTGCGGGGGAGGGCGTAATCTGGCCAAAACCAGTGAGTCCGCCGCTTGACGAACGGGCCGCTTGTGGAAGAGAGGCGCTCAGGCAGGAGTGTAAATACTGCCAGGCAATCAAGGCAACCTGTGATCTGGCGATATTGATGACGGCACGGCCATATATGGCTCTGCCCGTGAATGGCGGCCTTGGCAATTGTGGATGGCAACTGGAATGCAGCTAGGGTCTCTTTGCAGCTATAACATGCCGTCCCGGCGTACCTCAGCGTTCTCCAAAAGAGCAGTGACTGTAGTTTGCCCGTTTGAGGTTTGTTACCGGCGAATATATCTCACAAGGGCGATTAGTAAGGCAAGATGTAATTTCGGGAACTCTCCAACTGTTCCATCGGAACCTACATATATATACTCATATGCTTTCCCATGATAGCTCACATATGCCTTGTTTCGGCTCAACAGGAAGTATCGAAAGTACTACTATAATGATGACAATCAAACCATGAGTTGAACTCACGGAAATTCGGCAAGAGACCGCAGTATCATTAGGCAACCCTTGACGATGGACAATGGTGATTCATTGGGGCGGGCATGTGAAGATCAAGTTTAGTGTCCAATTTAACATCGCGAAGACCCTTGCTACATCGAATGGGGAGCCTCAAGAGCAACGGCGGCTTCGTAACCCTTTATCAATTGTTGGATTTGCCACCTAGCTCAGCACCTCTGAGATCCAACAAAAGCAGGAAGTATTCAGATGAAAAAATGTGAATGTGAGAGTATATGAGCTTTTGACAAGATCATGTCTTTTCAGTAGGACTTAAGGAGCTGCTGCACAAATGCATCTTCGTCAACAGATGCCCTGCACAGCAAGTACACCACTTGTACCCCATAGCTACAGAGGGGTGCTGCTGTTTGCGTCAACCTGACGGAGACGTCGCGATGCAACTCCGATCAACCTCAAACATTTGCCGGCCTGGTCAGATACGAGTGCTCATATCGCCTAATCCTACCATAAGCCCATATCTACACAATTTCTGTACCATGGCGACAGCATCATAGTGTCGCGCAAAGTCGCCACCGACAAGCGACGTTTCACATTCGTGCTCATTCCTGGTTTCACTATGCAAAGATCCCGTTTACTTTCAACAGCGAGCGATGCGGCATCGCTCCTGTTAAGGAGAAATGCTGGCGGCCAACCGCACCTCGCCAGGTTCCAACAGAATTGGACACCAACCTCGACGCGACAGCTTCACAGAAGCGCAGCATCTTCAAGCTCACCCTTCGTCAATTTGTTTGTTCGCAATGCTCAGAGGCCATCGTTGAGACACTGGCTGTCCAGGCAGCGTCGACTCTTCTCCGATGCTCATACTCCCAGTTCTACAGTGAGCAAAGCTCCCAACGACAGCTCTCTGTCCGGCAGGCTCAAGAAGTTATCGCGCGAATATGGCTGGTCGGCACTCGGTGTCTACCTCTTCCTCTCTGCACTCGACTTCCCCTTTTGCTTCCTTGCGGTCCGATGGCTCGGCACTGAGCGGATAGGAAGGTGGGAGCATGCGATCGTCGAGTATGTGAAGCGAGCCATACCATTTCAGTGGCCCGAGTCTTGGGGAGGACAGAGTCGCTTGACGCGCAAGCAGGAGCAGATTGAAGAGCTAGATACCGCCACGGGCTACGTTCACGGTGTGAAGGCGGCACAAGAGAAGAACAGTGAGAGTGCGAGTAAGTTATCGAAACAGATCTACCCGCCCTTCAAGCGAATAGATGTTCACCCTCAATATCCTCCCGGATTATGCCTCGAACATTATTTTCTCAGAACGAAGTCAAGTCCTGAGAAAATCATGTTTGAAGAGGCTTCCGTCCCTATAGCGGAAGTGATTTCACAAGCAAACGACTAACCTCATCATTTGTTAGCTCTTTGGACACAACTCGCTCTCGCCTACGCCATTCACAAGTCATTCATCTTCATACGTGTTCCCTTGACCGCAGCGGTAACACCCAAAGTCGTAAAGACTCTAAGAGGCTGGGGATGGAATATTGGCAAGAGGACACCAAAATCTAAGACGGGAACTACTTCACAACCCGCAGATGTCAACAAGACAATCTGAACTAGGTCGTCACGCAGCAACGCCATACGGTGTCTTACGCAGAAAGAATTGGTCTGGCTATGCACCCTTGCATGGCAGCATACATGATTTTCAGATCATCAGCTCAACCTTCTTCAAATTGTACAATAGAAAAGACTTGGGGCGGGGATATTACTAGACATGGATTATAAAGGCTTACAGAACTGCATCGAGGCATACACCAATCTTTTTTCAACCCATGTAGTTTTAGTTTCATGTTCCTAAATTTTCATTCCGGTTACGTAAACAAATAAACAAGCATTTCAGAATGATTTGACACCGTCCGAACATCAAACTTTCAGAAATCACCGATTTTGCTACCATCTTACGACATCTCTAAGCCATAATTGTGTCCATGGTGAAAGGAGCGAGTTACGTATGAGATTGCTATCCAATCGTCCGTACTGTGCGTTTCACCTTTTGCGTGAAAACATATTCTTGACTTTGATAAGGCACGGCCGCCCCGGTCCTTATCATATCAGATTCTGTGGTGATTCAATTTTCGAAATTTGAAGCCTGATTCGTTGGATATCGTACATGTCTTTTCGATCGACCAGTACCTCCCGTGGACGTATAAGAAAGCAAACTTGAGCAATGAAACAGGTCAATGACAGTCACTCAGCATCGTTCTCCTCCGCTAGCCGCTTGACCTTGCGAATGGATCGCTTTCCGCATGGATTTGGAGTCTGCCTTTGACTCGAATACGCAAATTATAATAACTGATTAAACCCCACATCTTCTATGAGTCTTGTAGAGGCGTGAATGGAAACAAACACAATTATAAGAAAATTGTAGCGAATAAAGAGTGTAAGCTTCACTGAGCAATGAAACCATTCCATCCAGATAGTTAGTGCTGATCATATCTGACCAATTTTCTTTTGGTTCATTTCGTGACCCCATTGCTTGATGACCTTTTTGAGTAGCTCCCGCCCAGAAGTGTTCATACAGCATTCACGTAGGTTGCAGTGACCTGTAAGTCGGTGCCTCCAGCGATGTCGTGACTTGGCACGATCCAGTTCCTTCTGTGCCTTCTTCTCTTCTGCCGGTGTACGATCGGGATGCTCGCTGCAATGCCGATCCACAACATCCTTTGCTGTGGGCTCGTAGTAAAGCGTAGCTCGTTCTTTACGCCAGCCTACCAAAAGCTCATCAAGTTCGGCGGCACTGCAGGATGGCGTGCTCCAGTCGATTTCCTGTTTGCCTGGCCAAAGGCATTTGATCTGACCGTTCTTGTCTGCCTCGAACGTGGTCCCTTTGCAGACGATATGGCGAACACGCTCGCCTGACTGGATCTTGGAAACAATTTTGGGACCCTGGCGCTGTGGAACACTAGATTTGGGCTTTGACGAGCTTGGAGGCTCCGTCACTATGTCTGCACTCTCTCCCACCGGAGCCTGACTGCCGCTCGATACAGGTGTGCTTATCGCTTTTGCAATCTCGTCGTCTGTAGAATCTTCGACCACTTCTGCGTTGAGTAGATCTCCATTGGAGGTCGTGATCGTTACAGTGAGTGGCGATGGCCGTGTCGGATATCTCGGAGGGCGAATGTCGACGGGGAACTTTGTGGCATACGAGGGCCACTGCCCAAAATCCACGCTTTTCGCTCTTCCAGTCTTCTTTTCTCTTGGACCGTCATCTCCTCTCGGGTTTGATTCAAGAATTCGTATTGATGACTTGGAGCGTGACAAGTCGCGAGGCTTCGGTGGGAATTCTGCCATGCCGGGTAGTGATGGCCTCGGGTGGAGGCTACCATGAGACGGTGATTCGCTACCATCTTCACCATTTGATGATTCAGTCCACTCAACAAGATCGCCGTCAGATCGGCGGCGGGTTTGAGGGCCTGTAGGTTCTGATGTCGCTTCGCTTGAGGCTGGCAGCAGTTTCACACGATGTCGAGGCATGAATTGGGGAAACGCAATCTGCGTAGCACTTGCCGTTGATGTGGCTGCCATTCCGGGTGAGCAAGGACGGCGATGGTGGAAGCAAGCTGGTTTTGTAAGTAGACGCCGAGAGGCAGAACTTGGCTTCGTGCGAGGATGTCGTTCGCCAAAGCGGTTTTGAGAACGAGAATGAGGACCTGAAAATCTGTTTTGATGGGAGACGAGGTGTCAAAGTGAACATGTGCCTTCACCTGTTCATATATGGCCTGTCTCTTTTCTCTCATTCGCTCTTATATTCTCTGGAAGCCAAGGAGGGGAAAGGGAAAAGTCTTCTAAAACGCCCAACAGAGGTTGCCGAGACAATGAACATGGAACTTCCTCTTTCGTAGTCCATATGGCCCTGACAACAAGAATAGGGCACGGAAAAATCACAATGGTGTGAACCATGGGATGGACAGTCGTTGTCTAAGGCTGGCACGCGGATCCAAGCTGATTCCCCCGAATCTCACTTGAACCCGGCTTTCCGCTTCTTCGCCGACCTTGGCTGTGACGATGATCCTGTAGGCTGACTTGAGTATCCTCTCATTCTCTGCCCTAGATTCAACAGTGTTGTAGATTGTGAAAGAGAGTCTGAGGGCATATCGGGCCGGCTTCCTGGAGTCGACGCTTTGCCAAGTCTTTTAATGTTACTGTTGGGAGGCTCGGTGACCTCTGTGGCAGATACCCGAGTTGGCGGATGGTACAAAGATGTCGTACCAAGGTTGCTTTGCGGAGTTCTTTTCCGCCTACTCGGAAGCGGCCCGTCTCTCACCTCTTCAGGCTCAGGGCCAGAGCCAAGCAGCACGCCAGACGCCGGTCCGCCCTTGGCAGCTAAACTACTCCATGCTGGCGTGGAGCCTGCAATATGTGTTCTTGGAGGCAGATTCGCAAATACAGATGCACCCAGATTATGTACCTCGGACTGCTCCAGCACCCCAAATTGGACCAAAAGACTCGGGGCTGCGCTACCGGTAGTTGGTGAGCCTGCGGATGAGCTATCATTCGCAGTGCTGCGAATGCTAGTAGCTTCATCAGATTCTTGAGGCGCCTGCTTCATGTCTTGTACCCGAAAACTCGGATTCTCTGGTATCTGAACTCGCTGATTATTATACTGCAGATCATCAGTCTTGTAAAAACCATGAGATGCAATCAAGGTCTGTGTTGATCCCCGTCGCAACGCTCGATCTAGCCGTATCCGAGCATGCGAAGGTACGCGCTCGTCCAAAGGCTCGATACACAAACGTCGCAGTTCATCATGCACTTGAATTGATGCTTTATCGTCTGCAATGTGTTCTATGAGTAGACCACTGCTAGACATTTGGATCGTCTTGAGTCTGGCCTGAAAATCTCCACGAGGCTCAATCGGTTTTTCAGCGTCAGAAGAAGCGTCTCGAATCCAATCGAAGATACCTTTCGAGAATTCGTTCACATCCAAGAGCTCAACATGACTGAACTTTTCTGACCTGTGCTGGTGTTAACAAAACTCATATGACGCTTGGCGTAGAACTTACAGTAAGTGGATTCCCTTTCTGAGCTCATCATCTGTAAGTATGGCAGAAATCTTGTTCGGGGAATTACCATTCGTCATGCGCAACTTGCTGGCATGCACATCATGCCATAGCGACACCGCACGTAAAAGATCTGCATCAAATCGTAGAATGCTTCCATGACGGGAATCCTGGGATGGGCGACTCATAGTGGCAACCCAGCAGTTTTTTCTTAGCCCGATCTTAGCCTCCTTCCAAGCTAAAGAATCTGCAATTTCAAAATCGTCCTCCAGCTTTGGAGCAGAAGTAGCCGAGAGTGACCTTGAACGAGAAGATGGCGCTTTGAATGAAACCGGAAGTGCGTCGCAGCCATCTCGGCAGACTTGTAACAGAGCTGAATGAAGTGACGAATCTCTTTTGAGCACTACCAAATTTATATAACCCTGTTCGCCTGCGCTATCGAGAGAAGTAGCATCTCTCTGCTTTGTATCAGCAAGTGCTACAGGTATGCATGTAAGGTGCTCGATCGCTTCCCAGCCATGACCAGATGTGCTTGGTCCTCTACCATCGGGGAGTAAAGATGCTGAGCGACGGTGATCAAGAGACGATAGGCCAAGTAGTTGAAGGTTAGCATCGGCATCAGCAAGCACACGGAGAGCTACAACCGCTATAATGAGATCTTCACCACCGTAGATCATCACGAAGATGTCTAGACCATGTGAGTAAGTGTCTTGTAATAAAACATTCGTCGTACTCACCTCTGCAATCTGCTGTCATTGACATTCGAAGGTCAACTTTCCGAAAAGAGAGTCGATGCGGTACCGCAAGTATCACTTCATCGTTATCTTTATCAGGGCGTCCCGATGTTGCGTTACCTTGAAGCGTTTGAAAACTTCTGACTCTGACAAACAGCAAGCGCTCGTTGGTCAGCAGCACCAGAAGATCAGTTCGCAAAGGGCAAGGCTGGACATCAAGAAGCCAATCATGGCTTCCGAACCCCGTACAAAAGCATCTTGTTTGTTTCAAGGGTTCAGTCTCGCCCTCGGCTGCCGCAATCAGCTGGATTTGTTCTCGTTGTGCAAGTACAAGAACCTCGCCTTCAAGAGTCCAGAAAATCTTTCCCCATCCATCATTTAGAACATCACCAATATCAGCTTTGCTGACTTGTCCACTACGTACTGGGACTGTAGATAGTTTGGTTGCAGACCTTGTGTCCGAGATACCTATTCTCCACACAGCCCAGCGGCCACTACTATCCATAGTTCCCAGCAGGCCGCTGCTCCAAGTGTTGAAACAGATATCGACAAGTTCATTTGCAGCGAAGCTTTGATATTGTATGACTTGCCTTTGGGCGCCCAAGCTCGCTCTCAAGGATTCGCTTGTACTCTGCCTGAGGCTTTCAATAGACGTGTCACTACATTCAGCGTGGTCTGCCAGATACGGCCACATGATAGACACGTTGCATTGAGACCTGACGGCCAGGACATTGCTTCGATCATTTGATCCTTCTGATAAAATAATTTGATAGATGGGGCCAAAACTTGACGTGAACTCGGCTGACTCTGCATGCCCGAGATTATACGACACCAAATCTGGAGCTGACTCAAGGCCTGCAGCTTTGAAACGGATCTTTTCAAGAAAGTCTATCCGAAGAATTTCTTTCGATAGACCAGACACTGATGCAAGAGTCGCTATAGTTCTCTGACGTCGCTTGTCGTAAAATCTTCCCACAGCAAGACAATTGGAAAGCAAAGTAGTATCTGATGCTATGACTGCGGCAGAGACCTGCTCATTGGCAGGGATGAAGTGCTTCAATGGCACAAGCCATGGCTGATCTCTCAACAAACGATCAAGAGATCCTCGCGACAAGGCTGCATGAGGAAGATATCGAAGCAAAGCCTCAGATTGAACAGCATCCTCACAAGGAAAGGTCAGACTAAATGATCGCGAGTTTTCGGTGCTTGATGATAGCTTCGCAAGGCCAAGTACCGAACCTGATGATATCAATAAATAATCCAATTTTTATGCAGTGGACCTACTATGAGATCTCAACACACGGCTGACACGCCATTTGTTCTTGTCAGTTTTGTAGTCAATTTTTCCGACGTGACCGTACGATAGGTCATGTCGCTGTATCAAGTTCATTTGGTTTCAAATTTTTTGTCAACCTTGATTTGACTCGCACACTCAAACCACGTGCTGAGACATCTTTTGCAGCTTCTCCGGCCAATGATACCGAGATTTGTCGTTGTTGAGCGAAGTTGGTTTCTATAGACACCGCCGAAGAGTCAAAGCATCGCACGTGATCGTCGTCGCCGTCAGACTTTTTAATTCATGCTTGTCTATAGCTAAGACTGCTCTAGCGGCTTAAGTGCAAACGCGATCAGCTTTTGCGCTGTATTTCATCAAAACAGTCAGGTCGCTATCGCATTGTGCTATCTCTATGTCTACGCACAACTCGTCATTGCATTTCTAGGAGTTCTCATTACTACTGAGAAAAGGACAAAACACAACAGAGTGAAAGTTGATCTTCAGTTCATCAATCATACGTCATCTAATGTACAGTTGTCGCACACAAATAGGGTATCATGTCTTCTCCGCTTTTTGACGACTATTAATCAACAATTTCCAATGCTCACTTGCGAGAGCTCTTGATTCTTATCTTTCCGCCTCTTCCACGCGAAGCGAAGATGCTTCGTCGGGCGATCGTAGGGGCCTTGTCGGCCTGCGTCGTTTGGTTCTGCCCATTATAATCTCCTTCGTCTTCTTCACTCTCCATGCCTAGAACCGCACGCAGCTTTGCAGCACGATTTGCTTCAGATGTCGTCTGTTGATCCTCCTTGGCTGCTTGAGCTTCTCTGGGGCGCTCTGGTATCGCTGTGGGTTTCACCGGACGCCTGCTCGGTCTAGGCTCATTACGTAGCTCTTTGGGCAAAGGTGCGTCTGGGTCTAAGGTGTCTCTTTGAGCAAGATATCCCGGAAGAGACCTTCTCTGGGTGCTCGCTGGTACACTCGGGCGGCCGCCGTCTGAACCAGACAGCTTCGCTTCGTCGACCTCAACGTCATCACCATCGTTGTCGCTAAAGTTATTCTGTTCGATCGCATCACGACGCGCAGAATCTTTGGCCTCACGAATCTGTTTCTGACTGCGACGATCTCGACTGGACACGGCGAAATCTTCGTCCAAATCCTCGTCCCGATACCGCTTCTTTGATGCTTGAGAAGCTCGTGCATTCACTTGCTGCGGCGACTTGTGCTCAGGAATATTTGATTCAACTATTACACCAGGACTCGCAGTCACTTCATCAGCCGGTACCTGTGACGTGACTTGCACAGAGGTGGTACCGGCCGGAAATCCTGTCAAGAAAGAGGACGGCAATTTAAGGGTTACCATTTTGCTAAGTCCACGCATTGCCGCCTTTGCGGCGATAAGTTGTTTGTTCTTTTTCGCTTCACCAATGCGCTTCTTCTCGGCCATGGCTTGAAATCGGTCATTGGCCGTCGGGGCCTGTCCTAATACGTCTAAGTCCATGGCTGTTAAGTCGTTGGCGGCTCGTCCTGTACTATTTTTCTTGCGCGCCTTTGAGCCTTTAATTTGTCCAACAAGTCCATTAGGTCGCCCCGCGTCGCTATTATCGTCAACTCTTCCGTTAGCGTTGCTGCTAGGGGAGACGTATTCGTTTGCAGGCATAAAGAGATCTCCGTCATCATCAGGGAAGGGCGTTAGACCCGCCGCGGATATAAAAGCAGACGGATCTTGCTCCAAACGTGTGAGGCTTCCCATCGCCTCCAATGCTTTTGAAGCCTGTTTTCGGACTCTATTGCGTTTCTTGATATCCGACCAATCTGGTGGCTTGCCACCAGTCAAGGCAGGATCGATAGGAATGTCATCATCATCTTCACTCGACGGCGACAGACTCTCCGCCGAGCTTGGATCATGCAGCTCCCCTTCTGCGTCAACATCACTCCCATCAACGTCAACCTCGGCATTCTCTTTATGTTGAATTGCTTGTGATTGACGTCGTTGCAGTCTGCGGGTGCCATGCTCATTCTCTACATCACCAGACTTTTGGATCCAGTGACGATTGCTGATGCTGAAGTCCACCAAACTCTCAACGCTTCGAGGGTCTGCATACTCGTGTGTGTCGTGACCAAGCACTGTTCCGGTCGGCTCGTACGGTGTGTTGTCAGGGTTCTTGCCGCATTTCAGGCAAGTGCAATTCATGCGGCATTTGGGACACTGCCAGTCCTTGTCTTCTAAAACTTGCTGAGGCATCATGTCAAATCCACGCCAAAGGGAGCCGTAGCAAAAGGCAGTACCGCATCGCGTACAGATCGCCTCTTTCCATTTCGGATGACGATAGCAACAAATATGGCATGGTAAATTCTCAGAAAGCCATTTCTCATTGTTCTTTCTCTTTCTCTTGTTGGTTTTCTTCGGTGCCCCAGTTGCTGTGACGTCTTCGTCATTTGAGTCATCGGACGGCTCTGACTCAGGCTCCGGCTTCTTCGGATCCTTGAATGGACGTCTTCTCAGCTCCAGCTGACAAATTTCTGCAAGCGTTCGTTCACGCTTGTAACGCTGTTCTAGCGCAAGCGACTGTGGTGAGTTATCTTTCGCTCCGCCCTCCAGCACAATGTACATGACTCTCCATATCTCGTGCTTTTCTGCGAGATCTTTCCAAGGAAATTGCTGCACCCAATCCAGCTTGCCGATACACCGGCAGCTGCGTCCCATGGCGAAGCATTCCATACAAACATCATAGGTATCATCCTCATCTGCACAATGCCGGCAGGTAAGGAAGCGGTTGAAGATGTTACAGCGACAATAACTGCATGTGACGTTAGAGTCGTACTTTATCGTCTCCACCTTAGCGTTTGGAAGTTCAGCGGAGAATGATTCAGAAATCATAATAACGTTGAAGAGCTGGAAAAGTCGCTTGAAATCTTTGCGAAGCTGCCTTATTTTCAACCCGACAAGTGACTTATATTCTGTCTCATCGCGTCTGGTCGCAGCGCTTTGTCTTCGCTCTTCAAGTTTTGATAGGAGTCCGTGATACTTGTTAAGTGTGAAAAGCACGATGGCTTTGTTCTTGTATTGCTCATCTCTGCACACAAGTCGTGCTCGAGGCAAAGCTTCACTCAGAGCCAATTCGAGCGTGTCAACAGTTGTCCGGTTCCATGCAACTTTCATTGTCCGAGTGCCACGGTTCCAAACTTGGTGTGGTGCCAAGGGCGGGATGAGAATCAAGTCACCAATTTTCTGCTCGACGATGTACACATTGAAGGGCGCTTTTCGCCAAGCATTGATGTGGGCAAAGTGCTTTTCGACCTCGATGTCGTGGCCGAGAGCAGAAAGCCAGTATTCTGATACCACTTGTCGATCATGCGTCTCTGTCATGAACCAAATTGAGGAGCCCGGTTTCGCACGCTTGCCACCCTCGTCCAACGCGTCAGAGGTTTCGACCATGATGTTTTGTCCAAGACTGGCGCACATTTCTCGATGTGCTGGAGTGTAGGTTCCCTCGTGGCCAACGTAGCACATCAGATTTTCCGCTCTCATATCTGCTGGCAATGAGCTCATCAAATCTCCTGAGCGAGCAATGCCCTTCCCCATTCGCGCGCCGATGCCATTTGGATTCGTTTCTTCAGAAGAGCCAGGACCACCGATATCGCCCGTATTATCATTGAGATAAAACACACTTCCAGGCATGGTTTCGCGCAATTTGTCGTGCCATAGGTCTGGGCAGTCAATATCCTTGAGGTAGAGACGCTGCCGCTTCGGGTCCTTGTAGTTGAAATGTGTCCATTGGTCACACAATTTCCCCATGTTTGTCAGATAATGGGATATCGAAAGAGGCATGTTGTCTTGCTTGTTCAAATAGCGCGCTGACTCGACCTTGTCCCCAACATTGTCTTGCAACCAGCGGGCAGAAAAAGTCCACCTCTCCAGTTTATTCTGCCAGCCATCCACGACCAAAGGCACCCCACGCTTGATGACATGGGCTTCCACGGTCTTGTTGAACGCATCCATGCCCTGTTCGTCTATCGCGCGGCATGATATCCGGTCGACCCATCTGAAATTTGGTGTCTGTTCAACGAGAGCATACAGATCAAGATCTGGTGGTATTGGGCCAAACTTGGCCGGCTGCGTACGAGGCGCCATAGTCTGTGTTCTTGTTCGTTTGCTCTGAGAAGTGACGCTCAGGGGTCAGGTCTGTCTAGCGAGTGGGTCGAAGTTCGAGGTGTCAAAGACTTGAAGAGATCGCCGGAGGTGTGTATCTTCGCCGCATTTCATTGACCTATCGTAGCTGGTTGGAAAATCAAGCTGTTTCAAATGTGATCAAAGCAAAAGCTTGCGATGAGTCACAATGCTTGCAACGACCACTAGAACGAGTGACTGGCTATGCTATTTGAACTCAAGGTTTGGGTGTGAGAGCTAGAAGCCATAAAGTCTTGCCCAAAGGTATGCGAGAAGCGGGTTGAATGTGAGAGATCAACCTGCCGGAGTTCTCCTCCCGGAGTTTCAAGGCACGGCACGGCGTGCAAGACGCGTCGCGATGCAGCTTGAGGCTCTATCGGAATATGCTCCGACGATTCGAGTTGATTTCAGGATTGATCATGGACTCAGACCCAGTGCAGCAATGCAAGCAGCATGACATCACAGAACTGATCATTATTTGACTCAATCATAGCTCATCAAGAAATCTTGTTGACTTTGGCAGCACACGTATGCCCCTATGAATTCTGTTTTTCTCAACTCACCTTGAGTCACGAGTGAAAGATCAATGTTGAGCATCCGCTTGCTGTCGCGGCAGTTTTGTGGCAGGCGACTTCAACAATTCAGTCAAACAAACGCTTTCTTTTCGAGATGCTCTACGCCAAACTTAACACAGTATCCTCGAGAATATTCAAAGAATAGAGCGCCAGTCTCCGCCGCGGATTTTGTGGAAAAGACATACTCCCAGCAAGATATAGCAGCCAATGAAGCGTACTCTCCACCCACAAAGGGCCTTCTCTCCAAGCTACCTGCAGCATGGGTCCCGTATGCGGAGCTGATGCGGCTTGACAAACCTGCAGGCTCTATCTATCTCTTCTTTCCTTGCTTTTTTGGCACTCTCCTAGCCTCGACTTACACCCTCACTCCGCCTCTGACTGTCCTCGGCACGTCCGCCCTTTTCGCCACCGGAGCCCTTATTATGCGTGGAGCAGGCTGCACCATAAATGATCTTTGGGATCGAAATCTTGACCCCCATGTGTCTCGAACCCGCCTTCGGCCTATTGCACGAAGGGCCATCTCAGTACCTCAAGGTATCACCTTTACCGGATTTCAGATGCTCGCCGGTCTAGCCGTTTTACTGCAATTCCCTCCAGAGTGCTTTTGGTATGCAACGCCCAGCCTCGCTCTCGTTGCTACATATCCGCTAGCCAAACGAGTGACAAACTATCCACAAGCCGTGCTTGGCCTTGCCTTCTCCTGGGGAGCTCTTGTCTCCTTTCCCGCCCTCGGTGTTGACCTGCTCAGTGTGGAGCACTTTGATGCAGCAGTCGCGGTCAGCATGCTTTATGCCAGCTGTGTGAGCTGGACGGTCCTGTATGACATGATATACGCCCATATGGACGTCGAGGACGATGTTAAAGCTGGGATTAAAAGCATTGCACTCCGTCACCGGGACGAGACGAAGGCTGTACTGGCTGGACTTGGGGTTGTGCAGGTTGGCCTGCTAGCTGGGGTTGGTGGCATGTTGAGCCTTGGTCCTGGCTACTTTCTCCTCTCCTGCGGTGGTGCTGCAGCCACCCTCGCGCTGATGATAAAGCGAGTGAGGCTTTCGGAGAGGGCGAGCTGTTGGTGGTGGTTCAGTAATGGGGTCTGGTTTACCGGCAGTGCCATCAGCCTTGGTCTTCTTGAAGAATACGTAGAGAGAAAGTGGAGGAATTCCAGGATAGAGCATGAGGCGACTCAACCAAGGGCTTGATGATTGATAGCAGTAGGGACTCCAAGCCCATCAAAAATCAAACCTTCAGTTTGTCACTGCTTTTAAACTACTCCGAATCCCATCTGGAGCTACATGGAACGTCTATCCCTTGATCGCTCCTCACAACGTTGCAGATATCCGCATTCAGTACGATTAGCATCAGAAAGTAGAATTTCCTCTGTCCAGACCAACAAGGTTTGCAATGCTATTTTGTGAGATTCGCAAGGCTTATGAACCCATCACGTATCTGCTTCAACCCGTGAAGCTACAGTTCTAAAGTTCTAAAGTTCATGATCTGGGTAAGGTCGTCGCAGAGCATTAGCCTTCCTGCTTTTCTTGGTCGCGATAGCTCGCCTTTCTCGTTTGCCTCCACTCCTCAAGATAGTCACTGAGCACGAAACAGGTTGCGCACAAAACGCCGAGGCCAGAAAGGCCTATACCTGCATACCAAGCACCACGATAACCTTTCAGAAGATCTCGGCCATTGTCATTGACGTGTACCTCAACCGTGCCGGCAATGCCTAAGCCAAAGGCGATTGAGTAATTGACCACGGTCGTCACGAGACTGGCCATCATGCCTTGATGTCTCTTGGGTGCAGCATTGCTGAGCAGAAGAGTTGCCGCTGGAAAGCTCATGTCCATACCGAAAGGGGTGCAAATGGCGCTCCAGAAAGGCTGCTTCCAGTAAAGCCTGCCCGGCTGGTTTGTGGCGTACAGGATATTGCCGAGACAAAATGCCAGCATTGCGCCCAGCATGATCCAGCTGCTTTTGACCTTCGTAATAGTGAAGGCGACTAAAGTTGCTGCTGCAATGCCTGCGACACCACAGGGAGCCAATTCGGCAACTGTCAGCAACGGTGTGGCGCCCTCGATGACCTGCGAGAACTGGACCCAGTAGTAAAGCCATGTACCAAAGGAAGACCAGCCAAACATCAGGCACACGAGCACGAGCGCGACCTTTCCTCCAAGCCCATCCATTGGAACCAAGGGTTGGGCTACACGCCTCTCAATAAATATAAACAACCCGAAAAGGACGAGCCCGAGCACCAGGAGCACGATGACCTGCGCTGAAGCCCATCCGACCGAAGGCGCTTGGTTCCACGCGACATTGAAGAGTACCAACCCACCCACACCGGTCGCGCAGCCCAGCCAATCGAAGCTCTGTGGCCCGTGGATACTGGATCCTGAGTCGTCAACCTCATTTGGGCTCGGCACAACGAACCAAGCGAGAACGCAGAGGAGAGTTGAATAGATGGCGAGCAGCCAAAAGGCCCACGGCCACCAGGCGAATTGGGCAACGAGACTGCTGAATACTCCGCCCACGAGGAAGCCATTGGGAGCAGTCGCGCCGAACAAGCTAAAAGCCCAGGCTTTCCGCACTCCTGGCGGATAAGTAGTGCCAAGTATTGCAATAGCATTCGGTAGCAGGATAGCACAAGCCAGGCCCTGCATGGAGCGGCAGATGTCGAAGAAAATTTGCGAATGTGTGTACGCGGTGAAGCCGGCGATCAGAGACCACAGCGCTAATAATATCCAACCGATCAGAAACAAGAGCTTATGACCATATATGTCGCCCAAACGCCCAGCAGCGAGGACAAAAGTGCCGACTGTGAGGGAAAAGGCGGCGATGAACCAGGACAGTTGACCGGCAGAGAGGTCGCCAAATGAGGCGCCAATGATTCGTAGAGGCGCTTGTGCTTGGCCAAGAGTTGCTTGCGTCATGAGCTGGCTGTTACATACCACAAATACCAGAAGCAGCTCGCGCGAGAAGGACATGGAGGGGTTCGTTATGGTAAGTATTCGTCGAAGGCTAGGCAAATCTGTCTCATTTTCTGTTGATTCGCATGAGCTCGGCGCGCGAATGCCATCAGGAGCCGTCTCTTTTGCGGTCATCGATGATCTGGAGTCATTCTCAGGACGTCGTAATACCATATCAGATTCGAGTTTGATATCTTGAAGGATGGTCCCTGGTTTCATCTCCGCCCTGAGATTGCATGTGACAGATGCCGAAGAGTCGAGATCGTGATGATGTTTCTCGATATCATCGTGAACATGGATGTTGTGTGAGGCCATCACAGCTGATGCCGCCGTGAAATATTTTATGTTGAAGGGAGATTTGACGTCGAATCAAACTTGGACGGCAAAATGCATTATGCGTAGACAGACAAAGCAGAGCAAGTCGTGTGCCTCAGGACGCGAGCATCAAAAGATGTAAAAGAGGGCAAGGTGCTGATGTAGAGAATGGCGTGGTAAATTTTCATTTCCAGATATCATACGGAAGAAAATCAATGAGCGGATGAAGCATTCTTGTACCCTAACGCATGTTAAGATCACGCCTTGATCAGCTAAGAAAAGCTGTGTGGGCCCAAAAGAGGCATTCAGTAAGTTACTCTCCATGTTAAAAACAGGTGCTGGACAACTGACCAAACAGAAGTGAAGAATAGGGTTGTAACACAGCCCAAATCTACGAAAAATGATCGACACGCAGAATAGCGTTGAACTTTGCAAACAATCTGATCCACGAAGGGCCAACGTCTTGACAGGCCAACGTTTTGGTGGCTGAAGTATGGCTTACAATTTGAATCCCTGTAGGGCTCTTGGTGGTGACGCTAGGAAGTAAGGTGCCCGATCTCACATACCCAGCTAGGTAGGGTTTACGATATTAGGTGGTACCTGTACAGGGGATCAGTGGAGACGGAAAATCTACGGTAGCGGTTTGATATGGATGGCAGCTGGAAGAAACGACGAAGCTTGCTTCCGCTCCATTCACTTTCTCGGTACTCTCACCACATTCTTGCCTCCGGAGCCTGCAATGTCGGAAGCTATGGGCACGAGCTTGAACCTCATAGCGTTGGTTGGACGAGCGGAAGGCCATCTCAGAACTCAAACGCGGAGGAAGCGGCCTACTTCGCCTAATTCGACCGATAAGCAGGACACATGTTGCAAAACCTTGTGTTGACTTGTTGCTCACTTTGACAGAAACGGGAACATTACCGACGGGAAACTTCGCCCAACATTGCAATCATAGGGGAAGGCTACCGTAAGCACGCTAGTATACAGGTAGAAACGGCCGCTTTAGTACCAACAGTTATGTCTTCAACCCGACCCCTTAATTACCTACCTGGGTACCTACCAAGGCAGGTAGGTATGCAAAAGATTGGTATTTGGCATTTTAAAAGTAGGCCACAGGATTGGCTTTCGAGGTCTCCTTTTGCGCAGCCTGTTGGCCTCCTAGCCTATTTGTTGTACACCTCTAAATGCTTACACAATTTATTGATTTCAGCAATGGTGTGGTGTGTTTCAATTTAGCTGACAATTATCTTGATCTCTCCTGACAAACCTTGTCGGTAGATACTGCCATTAGTACACGTTTCCTTGATTCAAGAACGCCATGGATTAGTAGGATTTCAAGTCGCGACAAGGTCATTGACCGCGGAGTAGCCTCACGGATATCATCTTGCATCAACATTAACAGAATAGTTGCAAACATTCTCATAGAACGCAGCTAAAGCCTTTCTCATCAAAAATACTATCAACAGGAGAGTTTTTACCTTGAGGAACAGATATTGAATTGTCCTGAACCAAGCAAGAGGTTGTTGAAAAGGCGCCTGAATCATACAGAAGGCGTTGTAAGCTTGAGATCAGGTGTCGATCGAGTAATCGCCGTGACGCGCCACTTTTTGGACAGTGGCAAAATATACCCATACTCCGCAAATTGTGAATCTACCTAGGCGCCTTCGTTACGGCTCATGCTGCTTGTTACGCTGCTCGTAGTACAGACGTAACTGAAACCACAAGTTTTATGTTCTCAAAACCGGACCCGTTTCTAGAAGGATTCTAGATCATTGCTCGATCGTGCCGATCACGTTGTACACATACTTGTAAGTCAAGGTCCAAATCCCAAATACCCACTTCAATGCTCGATTGACTCTGCCGAATCTGCTAATCTGTGTCGATAGAGTTTCTCACAGTTTGAGACCTTAAACTATTGTTCGTCACAAGCTACTGTCTCACACCTAGAAAGAAGATGGCTCAGTGTCACGACGAGCACGACCATGGTCATGGCGGCGCCGGTCATGCTCATGACCATTCGGATGATATTGAACCTGCGCTGCAGTCGCTACTTTATGATGCTATAGAGTTTGACAAAATAAGCACTCTGAACGAAGAAAGCGTTGACACCGGCAAAAAAATATTACAGAAGACTTGGTCGCAGCGTCTCGAGGCAGAACCGAATCTTGTCAGTGATGCGGATGAGCAGCTTCTGATAACCATTCCGTGAGTCGAACATAGCTCTACAATAATGCTCGTGGACTGACTTCAGGGCTTCCTCAGATTTGCTGGAACCGTCAGGCTACATTCCATACTAGTGCGCAGCTCAGACTCGTCGTCGGCGCCGCGGACTCTCAAACTGTATCTCAACAAGGACGGCTTGGACTTCTCAGCTGTCGGTGACTTGCAACCAGTTCAGACATTGTCTTTGAGTCAGACCAACGATGTACAGGACATCCCAGTCAAGCGCGCACTCTTCAACAACACATACAGTATCAGCTTATTTGTTGAAGACAATTTTGGTGAGGACCAGACAGAAATTTTCTACTTGGGCTTCAAGGGTGACTTCACCCGGCTGCAACGAGATCCAGTTGAAGTTATGTACGAAGCAGCGGCCAATCCTAATGATCATGCCGTTATTCAGGGGCTCAACGACATGGGTGCCCAAGGCTTGGGTAGAGGGATGTAGAAGCCCTTGTGGGCCAGTCTCGGATCTAGTAACACAATGTCAAAATTTCAGATACGTGATTATAAGCATGAGCTGAGTCGTTCCGGAAAGCGCAGATTCTCCTGTTGCACCAACCCCAAATCAATTCAATAGTTCGGGATCTAGGTTCCGCCGGATCATGACCTCTAAATGGTATTATAAATATATTTCGTTCAGATCTGAATGTCAGAACGCCATCGCTATGCACAACCGAAACCATCCTATATTGTCTCGCCTGCTTTGCATCGCCAAATTCTGATATCCCTATCATGCTGGTACCATCTGCGTTTCTTCTTGTCCTACTCCCTGTTTCCTGGGAGGCTCAGGGTCCTCTGGAATTATCATTGGCGCACTTGGCAGCTTGTAGACTGACGTCTTCCCAAGAGCTTCAGATTCCAGTGCAGCCAGCTCTTTGTCCACCTCATCCTCATCATCACGCGTAAGTTGTCCTCCAAGCATTTCTGACACCTCATCCACGTATACCCTCGCTTCAGCATTGTCCTCTAGAAGCCGCTCAACTCCCTCGATGCCGCCCATCTCGGACTGGATCTGCTTAAGCACTTTTGTCCCCTGCTGTAGACCGTACAGCACGTCTTTTTGAAGCGCAGCAAATTCGACGTCAGCCGTCAGCCGCTGTAGCTGCTCCAATTGCGCATCCGCCTTAGAGAGCAGAGACTCCTGGAACTTCTTGCGCCGCAGCGCGACCAGGGCCTTGTCTTTGCGGCCGTTGACAAGACATTGTTTTGCGATCTCAGTCTCGCGCTCAGTCAGAACCTCGATTCTCTTCTGGTACCGGTGCAGGTTGTCCCTCTGGATTTTCATGTCGAGAATAGCTCTGAAACGTCGAAGGACATTGGTCAGTGAACGTAACAATCGGACGAGACGGAAGAGTGTCAAGTTGCCCACCTGTCCTGCGCAGATATTTTCTGCGAGCTGGACGTGTTACCCATCCTGGAAGCATGGCCTTGCCCAGTTGTGGCCTGTCTGCAAAACCGCTAGACTCGATCGTATGTAGGTAGCAAGTGTCTGTGGATGACTCTCGTAGCATGCTAGCTGTCGTCCCTCATGACCGCCGCCCGCCGCCTACGCTGAGGTCATCCACGTCCGAGCTTAACGCGGCATCCGACTCCGACAGTTCGCCTCAGTCTTACAGCTAACCTATCAAGGAATCTAGACAAGCTATTCAGCTACCTATCTGATCACGTGGGTAGCTATTTGACAGGGTGCATCTAGAGGACTTGAAATTTGGGGCCCGGCTGTAGAATACTAGTTGAATAAAGGAAACAGCTATGGCAATTCCAGGTTGCCATAAATTCCGTGACTCGTTTGAGCGTCTGGCTTACAGCTTACAAAGGTAGGGGGCATATTCTCTATGAACAACTCGATATCCGGGGTTCAGCTCAAGTATGAGCAGACAACTATCTCATAGATGATAGTGCGAGTCTCTAGAGAAATATGCATTTCCGCTATCCTTCTTGGGCAGTGAAATGGTGCAAGTCTGAGAAACATTATAGAATCATCATATTCGTATAGCATCCTGTCGCGACCATTTCTGATGGATCGCATACTGCGTTCGTTAAAAAAAAAATTAGGTCATCATATGTGAGGAAAAGCCACAACAAGGGCGTTTGCGGCGCTCGTGCGACGTTTCGACGTTGCGAAGTCACGCAACCAGCCGGATATATACAACTTTTGTACAATATATCCCGACTCATCGAATTCGATGTCGGCCTATATCCTCATCGCCACGCTGTGCGACGGGGGGCACCTTTCTCCCGGTTTCGCCAGCCCGATTGCGAGCCGGGTCCCGGTGCGCCAGCCGGAATACTGTTGCTTTGGCTACTCACGCTCCTTCCACCATCTACACTCATCTTTGGCATGCCAACGTGGTTGGGCGATGGTAATATATCATCCGCATCATAATCATCATCTGGTAAGGCCAGGTCTCCAACCTCGTTCGCATCGAAGGCGGCCCTCATCGGCGTGTTCAGATCCATGATCTTTTTCTGACCGCGACTGTCAAATGTGATTTTCTTGAGAGGAGGGAGGGGAGGTGGTGGAGCCTTCTTCGCTTTGCTTTTGAAGGAGAAGCCGCCAAAGATATTCGAGATAGATGGTAAACTGATGTTGAAAGTTTTGGTGTGGGTGGTCGGTTGCTCGACGGCTACAGACGCAGACCGTGTGGTACGAGTGCTTTGGAAGCCGAGAGTGGGAAGTGAATCTGCACGGCTCGCAGCTCGAGAACGTGTAGGAGTTGCAGACCCCATCCTTGATCGCAGATTGCGCGCATCTGCCGATGCGGCAAAGCTGGTCTTGCCAGCTGCAGCAGCAGTCCATGAAGTAGATTTCGCAAGGGCAAGGTTAGGGCTAGACTTGTTCTGAAGACGCGTGGGGCTGTTCATTCCGAATCTTGGACTCGCAGGTCCCCGTGCCTGTTCAGCGCGGTTACGATAACGTGGCCCTGTCGTGTCACGAGTGAGGGAAACAGGAGGAGGAACGGCGGAGTCGAAAGACTCAGCGTCCGAAATATCGGACAGTTCCGGAGAAGGAGGACGGCGCGACAGATCTGAGGCGTGAGGGTCGTTCTTGGATGATCTGGTCGAAGATGCGGAAGAGTAAGCTGGAGCGGGTGAGCGTGCAGAATAGGAAGACAACAATTCTGGCTCGTGCTGAGCCGCCAGGACGTCGTGTATCGCGGCGGTGGAGGGTGCATCGACAGCTTCGATATGGGGCGCTTCAATTTGAGAGTACAGGGAATCAGTCCATTTTTCCCTCTGTCCAAATGTGTTCTTTGCTGCGCCTGTGCCTCGCATCTTTGCCCTTCTGTTCTCTGGCTCTGCCTCCGAGGCCTCATCGTCTCCCCCGAGTGAGCTTATGTCGGATTCGTAGGCGCCTTCGGTCTCACCGTCCTGGGAGAAGACATCAGAGTTTGCGGCGGCGTGCTCAGACTCTGTCAGATGAGCGGACGAGGCAACGCTGTTGTTGTGGGTCGTCCTATCAATGCTGCTGCTGTTGCGAGCGTGACGTCTGGATGGCACAACCGACTTCGTTGGAGAGTTGAGACGCAACGGCGATTTCATCGGGACTGCTGGTGATAACGGCGCCTCACTGGGAACAGAACGGAAACTTCTGTTTGGAATGGCAGACGTGTCGTGATCACGTTTCTGTGTACCGACCCTGCTTGTGAGTCTCGCCCTAACTCTTGAGCTTGAAGCCTGGTCCCCAGTACCTTGAGACAAGTCAGCCCCCTGATGTTGCAATGTAAAGTCTGATAAAACATCAGCGTCTGCTCCCATCTCTTGCGTCGTGAAGACCTGGTGTTCGAGACTCTTCTGTGAGCTTTTGTGAGACGTCACTGGGGATGACGGACGTGGCGTGGTCCGTCCGGAATGTTGGCGACTTGATCTGATGGCAGTGTCCTGAGAGCCTGGAGTTGGCACCCTCACTTGAGTGACGACAGACAGGTCTGATATCCTTCTCTCGGAATGTCTGGCGAAGGAGGTGAGCTGGTCGGGAAACCTCGAGTTCTTCTGGCTCGCATTGCCTGGGGATGCCGGGTTCCTTGTGGCATCTTGGGCTGTCACGGATGAAGAATAGACTGAGGAGTGACTCGAGCTTGGGCGATCCTGTGCTGCTTTTCGAAATCCGCCTCCGACCGGCCGCTGTGGCTGTGGAGCATGGGGAACAGGCTGCCAGGATGCGGCATGACTTTCGCCACGATGGCGACTCAGCATCTCGGCGAAGGAGCTGCTTGTGGCAGCCATGGAGTCGGACGTGCTCGCAGTGCCGCTGCCGCGCAGAAAGGCTTGTCCTGTAACAGAACAGGGGGGCTATTCGCGTGTCGGGTAGCCGGGGTCAGGCGGCCGAACAGGACGCGAAATGTTTGGAATACCTAGGTATTCACACTCGTTGATCGATAGCTCAACAACTGTTTGAGAGCGTTATGATATAGCGAGTGCCATGGGTATAGCTATGTATCCTTCGCCTCTCGTGGAATCGGGCAACAGTTATCGGTCTGAAGCTCTCAACGGAAGGAATTGCCCTGCCAAGCCGGAATCGAGTTATCTCTTAGAGGCGAGGACCCAGAGCGTTGAAGGAGAACGGAGAGCGTAAGCCGAGTGAACTCTGACAGATGCGAGCTGACGAGACACCCTTGGTAGGCGTCAATTGAAAACTTCGTTGACCAGAATCCGTTTTCGAGATTGATACCTGCGGGTGTCGTGCGAGATGCTACTAGGTTGTAGATGTATTTGCCCAGAACGGAGGGGAAGAGGACTGAGAGGCGAAATACAGGTACTTCAGAAGCTAGTAGGGAACGGAAAATAATAAAGGCTCGGCACAAGCAGAAGAAAAGCGCGAACCACAAACGGGGGAGGCGGGTGGGCGGCGATAGAGGAAGAGGGCATGGAGGCCGCAGACGGGATAGTGCGCTGTAGATCTTCAGAGCCCCCGAGTCAAGGTACCCGCAGCCAGGGTGGTAACTTTCGATGATGCACGCCAAAAGCAGGTCGGCACGTTTAACCGCATGTCGATGCTCCCTGCAACACCAGCTACTCGCGGCAGAGGACGATTGGCTTGGTGGAGCACTGGCGCTGGCAGGGGCCCATGGTGATGACAACCTGGGTCTGAGCATTTCCTGACAGGGTATGGCGGGAGTGAACAAACTTGTGTGCCAATCGCGTCGATCAAGTTCGAGCAGATGGGCTGGCGCGCGCACCGGAAGACCAAAGGGGAACGTCACTTGAAAGGCCTTGCAGCTAGGAGGAGTAGTTCTACTGGCCAAGCAACCTCTCACTTTCGTTTCATTTCATTTCTCCAACGCTAGCTTCTGGGGCGGGCAATTCTCTTTTCTCTGATCTGGAAAGACCGCATCACCGCTTGCAATCGTGTAACAGACCCAAAACGGTGAAGGGCACATCAGTCTCTGGCGGATTGGGATCCATGAGCTTGTGGCATGCACGCCAAATCTGCTTGCCAAACCCCCTTAAATATTATAATTCAAATGCTTGGGGGCCTGGATTGCAAAGACGTCTTTGCTGAGGCGGTCGCGTAAACGCCTACCGCCGCTGCACAGGCTCCGGGCCGATGAGTTTCAGGGGCAAAGTCTGTGCGCAAATCGGACGAGAATGCTGGACGCCATCTAAACGGGGACTGCCCTGTTCGTAGCCATCAAGCCGTAGTGTGAGCCAGTTTACCAGTCCGAGGAGCATGAGAGAAATGTGGGCAAGCTCCTCTTGAAGTAGCAAGCACTAAATAATAGGACAAGCTGAGTTGTTGGTTCCTCACACATCACGGCCACGTTCATCTCGGTTCCGGTCTTGCACCACGTTGCACACTGGCATGGTCCAATAAAGCTTGTCACCACCTCGTGGCTACGGCAAGCCAACCGATGACAAACTCAGGACAAGACTTGGGCCACTGGCAGCGGCCGCTGATCCGAGCAGATTGGGTCCTCGATAACTTATACTGGCCGCAATTGCCTTGGAAACCGGAGCTATGAGAAACATCCAGTGATCAGATTCGACCACTGCAAATTATATACACAGTGTTGCATCGAGAGCCATGGATTTACCATACTGTAAAAGCTCATGATCAGATCCAAGCTTCTTGAGACATCTGGGGCCCGTTTTCCACGACTTGCCTCTGCCGCCCCCTCCCTCACCAGTGACATCTCCGATCAGGTACCGCTGAATCTACCATCGCACCCACTGCCACTACACCTCCTGCTAAGTATCTACCCACCTACCTACCTAGGTATCTTTGCAGGTGAATTTCTTATGTCAATGCGTGTGACCCTGGTATTGGTGCTCGTGCTCGTGCTGATTGTTGCCCCGATGGGGTTCTCCCCAGGCACGGAGTCTACTATAGGGGCCCTAGGGGGTAAAGTGGCGTGTCTTGTAACCAAATCCCAGGGCCACAGGTCCGCCCGATCCTCCTGTGGGCCCTCTTCTCTCGCTCTACCGCACAAGACAGCTAGCTACCTGAAGGAGCGTAAAGACCCGCTGATCTTCAAGTCTGTACAAGGGCAATGAACTTGGGGGATGTTTTGTTGATCCGCTGAGATGCGGTACCGTCTTATTGTCGAAGCTTCTCATGGCGCCTTCTTGGTCTGTATCAGACTGACCCATCGTGTCTGTCTTGTTCTGCTGGTATATAGAGCTACCAGACCAGTCTTGCCTCGCATTTCGTCGCTCTGTGTCTCATTTGATGAAAGGCACATTCAATAATGATTCTTTACCTCCGGATGAAGAGCATATCAGAGTCGTCAACTATCTTCAAGTGACTCCTCCATGTTCTTGAGCATCGCTTTTAGCCAAAGCCAAGTCTGTTTGCCGTACCGGCCAGTCACCTTGGTCTACCACAGCTACCCACGCAGTGAACTGATTGACTGGCGCAAACAACTGATCCATCGGGTGTTAACCTGGCATGCGCTTTGGCCCTCTGAAACGCCCCGTCAAGCCTTCCAACAGGGATCATGTTTGTTCCCGTCGGCTCAAGGGTTCGGCTGGGTTGATAAGTGGATAATTACAGAACAGCACCATCCATGGCTTATCTACAGGTGTTTGTGTTTTTTTATCAGCTCCGTACTAATCAAATCACTTGAATGAGATTTCATATGACCATTGGCGGAGTTTGCAGTTGTAATGTGACGGCTTCAAGTTCCTTCCCTCCACTTATGTACTCATTCCGCCCCTCTTAAATCATGACTTTCTCGTGTATACACAACCAAGTACGAGTATGGGGTTTGCCTTGTTGCAGCTACAGACTGCATCCTCTCCTGAGATCACGCAAGCGTTGGCGTTTGATCTGTGAGAGGTGACAAGAGCCTTTCGCTCACGAGCCGAACCCTCACAGTCGACAACGAGATGGATGTCAAAAGCGCCGGAGATGTCCATAAATAGGCTCAAGCATGCCGCTGTGGGCGCTTACAAGGCACGCCTCACCCTGCCGGGCTGGGCTGGCTGTTCCATCTCGTCTGATGGCGTTTGAATGGAGTGAGCAGGGGCGGTGCTGCAATCTGCCGCTTCATTTGGTCGGATTATCACGATTTCGAGTCACTGTATTGGTTGCATTCAAGCTGCCACGTTCTCCTCACTGATACGTGATCATATGCCCGTCCTGTGCGAGAGCGAGCCCCAATTGGCGACTTTGAGAGCTTTGGCAGATTAGTCAATCAACGCCAAGGGGTCTGAAAGCTCGACCAGGGAACTCGCGGCGATGCTCTTGCTAGACCGGGTTTCCGAGTTTTGGTGACTAGCTGATGAGGCCTGTCACGGACACCAGGTTCTCTGCTCAGGCTCGCAGACAGTGGTTATCTCATATGTAATATTTCAGTCACTCCATGTATAAAAATGAAAAGTGGTGGCGAAGCTGGCAAGCTTCACATCTGCAATCGTCTGATAAGATAAAGAAACGCAATCCTGGTACTGCACTTTTGGTGTCTATCTCAGCTTTAACTTAAGGCTGACCAGTCGCAGCCCGCCAAAAGGTCATCAGCCTCTTCATCTGATGCCATGATAAAAAATTTTAAGCTGTTCTAGTCAATTGAGAGCATCTCGCTTGAGCTGACCATTTTCGATCTGCTCGTTTCATCAGCAAGCCTGAAACTGCCCTGCAAAAGGCACTCCTTTCGGCGGATCCGATGAACCTGCCCCAGGCTGTACAGATTTCCAACGCCGAACGCCGTTTACAGAAGTTTGAACTGCCTGAGCATGATCATGCATCCGCAGTAGTGTTGCGATCTCCTCCCTTATCGCCTCGGTCGCCTCGATCTCCTCTATCACCTCTATCACCTCTCTCGGCCCTCTCTCCTCGGTCTCCCCGGTCTCCCCGGTCTCCCCGGTCTCCCCGGTCTCCACGACCTCCTCGGCCTCCTCTTCCACCCCTGCCGCCCCTGTGTCCGCCCCTCTCTCCTTCCTTTTTCTCGCCACTGTTCTCCTCACCACTGCCTCCTAGTGTGAGTGCAGCAGTGGCCAGTCGATTAGAGAGGTCAATCTGAGTGCGAATGGTGTTGGCAAGGTAGGATACAACCAACACATCTTGAATGTGGTTGTTGCTATTTTGGACTATCAGTTACGTGCTCCCCCGTTATGAAACCAGTGAGGGGGGAGGGAACTTACAAATCTTTTTCAATGTCTTCAGCGCTCACCTTAGGCGCCAGTGCAAGCGTATTGAGAAGGAATTGGCCCAGGGCACTGCTTGGCGGTGTTTCCTCTTCTATGACCGCCTCGACATATTTGCTCACTCTGTCGAGCATAGCCAAGACCTCCTCCACGCTTCGCTCGAGGCTCTCGATGTCTGTAGTCGCGAAGACTGACCGGTCTTCCGTATTCTTGGCTCCACTGATCAATTCGAGACCACTGCGATCCGCATCACCGTATCGAATCTCGTATGGGACAGGGATGAACGCGGCACTGTCCATTGCTCTCTCTTGCGTTACGCCAACAGGTGCGCTGATGTACGTGCTGACCTCAATCTCTTTGCCAGGTTCCGTGGACACGGTCAAGTGGACAGCCGGGTGCGGCCAGGTTCCATCTCCCTGCCCACCGTAGAAATTCTGAATCAGGGCACTGAACGTGTTCAGTTCACTGCTCGTCGCATACCAACCGACCAGTACCTCCTTCGGATTAGCTCGTAGGTGCAAAGAAAGCATAGTCTTCTGGTACTCCATGTCGACCTCGACCTGGTCTGCAGCTTCCGTGTGTCCAACGGCGAAGCAGTTACGGATCTCCACTTCGGTACCATCCTCGCTGCGCGTGCCCAGGAGTGTACCGATGACCCGATTCTGGTCGACATTTCGGCGCGAGCTGTGATCGAGAATACTGAATATAGCCTGCGGCAGCACAACGACGTTGAGCGGCGCCGTCGAGGGCTGCGTGTTGATCGCAGCGGGACCGAGGGGCCGTGCAAGGTGCAGAAACGACGAGTTGGGTGCCGGCGTCGGCGTGACTGCTGCTTGCGCCATCTTGGTAGCGCGTTGGAACTTGTAATCTGCCCTGATTCCCTCTAATTCGCTCTTTCTATGCCTCTAGGATCCCCAGGCTGCTAGTCGGACTTCGAGTGAGAAATGTAAATTGCGCACAAACCCTAATCCGCGTCGCAAGTTTTGGCGGGAGCAGGACCCAAGAAAATTGAAGTGGGACAACGGAGATCACTCCGCCGATGGGATGTATGATCTGAAGCTAAGATTTTTGTTCGTTTACGAAGAATGGTTGACGACAGTGGGTTATAGTGTGCTTGTCTGCCCGTCTGCGAATCGCCTGCTGCAAACAAGATAACACACTGATCATCTCATTCGACATGGGGTCTATGCAACGCGCAAGAGGATCAACAACTGGCCGTAGGTCGACGAAAGATCTTGCTAGTAAAGGCACTACGAGTAATTCTCAACATCACGAACCTTCAGGCGACGACAATCAAGAATCGGGCTCCAACACAGACAATGATGCTGAGTCTAACAGTGATGATGGTGATGAAACCCCGAGTCAACCATATACTGCGTTGCTGAAAGCTTTGAACCAGCGACCTTCGCGAGGCGAACCTCCCCACAAGAAGCAAAGACTGGTTCGAAACGCAGATCCAAGAGCTATACCAGGGAATTCTCCAAGCGATAGAGAAGGCTCATCCCAAGTGAGGCCATTTGAAGCTGCAATATCAAGGTCTGAATCATCACCATCGGAGGGAGAGGAGGAGGAGGAGGAGGAGGATGAGGAGGATGAGGAGGGAAAGGAGGGAAAGGAGAAAGAAGACGAAGATGACGATGACGATGAAGAGGCCAGCGTCATTGGCAGAGACACTAACGCTGTGTTAGAACGTCCGGATGATCCTTTTGAGAAGCATTTGTGTGACGGTCTTCTCGAGAAACTCAATGATGCTTTAAATAAGTCGTCTCAGCTTACGTGGACTAAGAAGCTCGTGAAGACCATCGATGGTCGGAAAAGTGTCTTGTGCTCGCCTTCTTTCAATGAATATTTTGACAGAGACTTATCAGCACCCTCGGCAGATCTGTCTGGTCTCCACATCAAGAACAAGTTGCTGCAAGCTATAGATTCTAAAACGATGAAGCACCTGACTCAAAACTGCGACCTGGTCGCGCAAATGTTCAACTATCGGGATGTTAGCTTCTATGATCGAACCGTCGTCAATTCCTCAGCGCTGCGTCGGACCTACTGCCTTCATGCTCTCAACCATACCCTGAAGACTAGGGATAAAGTCGTTCGTAACAATTCGAAGCTCGCCAGACTTCATGGCGAAGCTGATGCCGAATACAGAGATCAAGGCTTCACACGTCCCAAGGTCCTCATTCTTTTGCCAACTCGCCAAGCATGTGCGCGGGTAACGGAAACCATTGTCAGCCTGCTGCAACCTGAGCAACAAGAGAACAAGAAACGTTTTCTGGAAGCCTTTTCACTGCCGGATGATCTGTCGGCCTCTGACAAGCCTGCAGACTTTAAGGAGCTATTCAGCGGAAACGATGACGATCGCTTTATGATCGGACTGAAGGTGACTCGAAAGACTTTGAAGTTCTATTCCAGCTTCTACACCGCGGATGTGATCATCGCTAGCCCGCTGGGCTTGCAGGGCAAAATAGCATCTGCAGACAAGAAGAAACGGGATTGGGACTTTCTAAGCTCTATAGAGGTAGTGATCGTGGATCAAGCCGATGCCATGATCATGCAAAATTGGGAGAATGTTGAGAGCGTTTTCAGCCACCTCAACCTTGAACCAAAAGAGTCGCACGGCTGCGATTTTGCAAGGATTAGGCGATGGTATCTTGACAACCGAGCAAAGTTTTATCGTCAAACCATACTTTTGAGTGCCTACAACTCCCCGGAGCTCAACTCCCTATTTGACCGCTCGATGAATAATGTTGCAGGCAAGGAGAAGATGTCAATGGAGGATTACAGTGGCATTGTGAATCAACTCGGTGTACAAGTCAAGCAGACATTCACACGCTTTGAAACCTCGTCTGCTGCTGCAGAGCCCGATGCCCGTTTCAATCATTTCACGTCTTCCGTCTTTCCTGTCTTGATGAAACACGCAAGGAACGGGTCTGAGAGGATTCAGGGAACACTGGTCTTTATACCGTCATACATGGACTTCTTACGTCTTCAGAACTTCTTTGCATACTCCAACGAAGCGCAGAATATTGCTTTCGACCCATCTGATCTCCCTTGTATCTCTGAATATTCCTCCAAATCACAAAACGCGAGAGCGAAAACTTTGTTTCAAAGTGGCAGACATCCAATCCTGTTGTACACCGGAAGAGTCCATCATTTTTATCGGTACAAGCTTCGGGGTGTCAAAAAAGTTGTCTTATACGGCCTACCTGACAACCCAGTATTTTATCGAGAACTAGTTGGTGGTTACATAGGGCGAAGCGTATCAGAAGGTTTGGTATCCCCCGACGACACGTCCGTGCAGTGCCTTTTCTCTCGCTATGATGCGATTAGGCTCGAACGGATCGTCGGTTCAAAGCGTGCTATGGTTATGATCAGAGACAAGGGAGACATTTTTGAGTTTTCTTAGAAGTTCAACATCTCAACTCCATGTTACGTAACATGACAAGTCAATATCAGTCTACACCTGTCATCATGTGTAATTAAATCCGAGAGGTGGCCCAAATCAACTTTCCGCCGTTATGGCTTGCATGTCACATTAGCTAGCGTATTTGTTAGTGAAGCAAGTATGAGAAACAGATGTTATTCTTGCTTTTGACAAGATCCACTTTTCGGGGGAAACTAAGTGTCAAAATCTTTAGGATGCACACACTTGCTTGACGAAGATATCACGTGAGGTAGATATCACAGAGTCCTAGAAGATGTGCGTTGTCAAAAGTCTCCTTTCTTCTTTGGATCGACCACGATTCTGGGCGATCTTTGTTTCCTTTCACGAAAGTGTCACTGAGATATGCATCACGATTTGTCGAGTCTGAAGCGTAGCGCGTGTTGTCTCCAGATATTGCTCTTAGAGCAATTCCAACCTTAAATTGGGATTGTTGTTTCCGATTTGTTTACTCGATTACTGGTAGTAACATCATCACTTCCACGTTTTCCTCGTCAAATTCGCATCTGGAAGCTGTGCAGTCGCTGCCTTTGGTAACCCTGCAACACAAACCATTATTATGGTGGCTGACAGCTTAGCAAACAGTGCGTTTTGTCACCCATCCAGATCTATAAACTTATCTTAGCCAATTCTTTGCTAAAGAATTCAGCTCAAGACAATGGAGCAGATTGAAGTAGCGCTGAGGATACTGGATCGCAATACAAGGTTGCACAGAAGAGGTCTTCAGGAGAGAACAATAGTTGAGGCTCAGATCGCTGCGCTTGAAACGTGTGCTCATCACGACTTCAAAGATCTTACATCGTTGGATATGTTCCAAGATCCAAGTCTAAAGTCAGGCAGTGCTCCCGGTTCATGGTCTGATCAGCGGTCTGGAACTGGGCAAGTCGTACCGCCGCCGTCAAATTCAAGCAACAGACGATTTACAGATTTGAAGACCTTGAAAACAAGAAGGGCACAATCCTTTGGGAACCTAAAACGAGAAGCTGAAGACATTGGCGCTCACAGACGAAGGCATTCGGCAACATTTACGTCAAGACAACGAGGTCGGTCTCCATATGCGCTTCGAGAATCCCAACAACAAATTTCGCCATACCCTGTCGAACAAGAGAAGATTGAGTCAATTGCGACCATGAACAATCATAGAGCGCTGACACTCTCACAATTTTGCGGCAATCATAACGGTTGCCTTGAAGCGCGAAACGCCGAACAAAATTCAAGAAGAAAGGTTGCCAGATGGCTGGAACAGCGGGATCAGATGCTCGGGCCTTACTTGGCTCACAGCCGTCAAATGGCACCGTCTACACTGCCCAGCATGAACATTACGTCCTGTTGTGGACACTCGGCGGACATAGATCCGCCACCGGAGAAGGAACTTGGAAACTTAGATCGAACTGCCTTAACTAGTAAAATCGCAACAGGTGTTCTGAACGTGGATTCATCTGACCTAACATCGCAAACAACAGCCAGACATCTTCGCTTGATTGGAAAATGCTCCTCCTACAAGCGGTACTGTCAGTCTGTGCAGGCTGAAATTCGGTCAGAACGCCTTGAAACGGAACAGTGGCGGCAGCGTCTCCGGTGGCATGCACGGAGACACATGCTTCTTGCTCATGCCAGGTCGCGAACGGAATCAGAAAAGCCTAGAGTATCAACAACTGAGCGTAGCAACACGACTCATTCAGGATCGCTAGAAGAGAGTAGCTACATGCCCACAGCAGAAGCGGTTCAAGAAGAAGAAGCAGAGACTAGTACAAGCGTTATGTAGCCAAACCGTGCCATGATGAGCGACTGACGTTACTGGCCCTTGTAATTGCTAAAGTAGTAGTCTATCGCTAGTGAAAGAGGATTTGTGGATTTATCTTTGGGAATGAAATACAAACATCGCAAGGATGATCCATACGAACTCTCTCATAAGCTTTTTGAGGGTTTCATGTTGCTCCTCCAGATTTTCCCCCTTGTCAAGAGTGATGACATTTTTTACTCAATGGTCCTAACATACAGTCGACTGAAAGAGATAATGATGAGAAACATAAGAGCTGCAGGTGCATGCTATCACCGACTCAAAATTACAACAGGTCAAATCAAAACAGCATGCGCCTGCCATGGTGCATGATTCAGTGAGTCAAAGACTGTCAGATATATTCAGATAAACGGAAACTTGGAAGCTCCGGTGCCATCGGGTCTCACTTCACTCTGGACCTGTATAGGAAACTTGGAAGCCTCAGCAATAAAAATCTTCGCGGTCTCTTGTATCAGATTTGTCTGCGTAAGCAAGCTGCGAATCCTGCGTAGAGATATTATCCATCACGTCCATTCCTAACTCCATGCAGAGTTTACATCCCTAAGATAGCCATCAGAACCATTGCACGAATGTCTCACTTCTAAAACATACTGTGATGACACCAACAGCGGAAAGAAAGCGGCTTGTCAGTCTTATTCAGGAGGATTCATCTCAGGGCTTGAGTAGCCTTTCAATTCCGGTCAATAACAATTGTACCCTCTATCACAGGCAGCCATGCCCTTAGATCTTTAGCGCGTCGTGAATGCATAATTCGTCGATGGCGCTTGCGTCTGATCTACAACGAAGCATTCATGTCACCTTTCTTGCATCGTAAGGATTTGGCTGCCATTTAGGAACACACACCAAGGAGAGGGACTGTTTTGATTCAGCCACGGGGGTGAAAACATTAGAACTGCTACAGGATGCAGCCTTTCCTTGAATTTCTGGGACTGGTCCAGCCCGAGCAGAAAGCAACAGGCTGAGCAATGAATTACCGACATAATGTTCTCCAGAGTCTTTTACTTACTGGTCAACGAGTTACAGGAGTAGAGACATTTCCTGGAGGGATGTGATCATTGTCAGCTGGCTGGCTAGCGAGCGTTTTCTACGTTGATTCTTGTTCGTGCCGGCTCTGATCAATCGGTCGGAATTCTCCAAGCTGTGCTCATGATCTTAATATCATAGGCCACAAAGTAAGAAGCGCCAGCACGCACCAGCGCTGGCGTGCGAATGGTGGGAAGGGATGCGTTTCGACAGCTTCGGGACCTCGACTGTAGAACACCCAGTCAGCAGCAGCATCAGCTGATACGTGCAGCCAAGGCCAAATTCAAGAGATATCACTCTCTGCCTAGACAGTGCAACAGTGGATCGATCCCAGTCAGCCCGAAAGGTCCTGTAGCGGTAGCTGTTCGCTTCGTTGACAGGTCCAGATGGTTTTCACAGGTAGGCTAGATAGAGGGTGCGCAGGTATCCTCACCAGCCAAAGTGCTGCACTTTCTTCAAGCTCTAGAGAAGATACTGCTGCAACTACCGCCACTCTCGGCGCAAATGAAGCCACAACAGACTGAGAGACTTCGTTCTGCCCACTTGCCAAAATACGAATAAGATTCGGGTAGCCTACGAAGAGTGTGCAGTGCGTGCGCCACGCGTGTGTAGATCGGAATGCTGACGTCCTGTATTTTCCTAGAATATGTGTGGTTTTTGGTCTCGTTCCCCTTCGAGTCCGGAACAGCGTCGTGAGTGGCTCACCGAGGCGCACATCGAAGCAGACACACCGAACCCAACCCTCTCCCGGGGCCCAGACTGCTACAGCTTCCAGCGCCGCGACATACACGAAGTGCAGCAATGGCCGGCTCTTCTTCTTGATTACCAAGTCCCTCCCGGCGTCAACAAGCAGCGCGTCTTTAGCGGCCCGGCTTAGCAACTGCTGGAGCTCCGAGTCATCAGGAAAGCTGCCGCTCCAGCCTTGCCAGATATCTTGGGCGTTCGTCGTTACCACCGCAATCATCGAGAGATGATTGCCACCTAGCAAAAGTCTGACTGGAGCCTTACTGTCGTTGCTACTGATGAGTTTGTCATAGCAAAGCAAAACCCGAGCTCAGCTCGTCACAGAACTCAACCTGGTCAACATTCCCATCTGTTGCCATGTCACCACGTCGCCATGTCGCCAGTTTGAGAGGAACAAGAGAGACCAAACCCTTTCTCTATTGTTGCTCTGAAGCGTTTGTTCGTTCGAAGGCCAGCAAACACAAGCCACATCGCACGAGTAAGCGACCATTTGTTCACCAAACACAAGGAGTTCGCAAGTCGTATGACTGCACCATAACGCTCGCCTGGCACTACATGCCACAAACCCTTCTCTTTACAAGTAGCAGCAGCATGTGACAGGCTGACTACTGCCTAAACAGGATCGCTGACGGAGGCGAAAATTTTTCTCCCGGCTCGGGCTGCCTCACAACGCAGAGGCGAGTCCGACAAGTGGTGTTTTCTTTGGCACGCTAGCATGCGAACAGGCCTCACTACCGTGCCGTGATTTGTCCTTACCCCTGCTAATCGACCCAACCTAGCCAGCTGTCGACCAGTCTGCTGGGGAAGGACCCCCGGTCCGGGAAAGGTGTTTTGACGCGGCACGTTGACCTCAGGCCTTTTCTTCCCACCTTGTCGCTTTGCCATTATCGGAGGATAACGCCGCAGTGCCACACACCTTCGCAAAACAGAAAACAGCGTTTCTGAGCAAGCCCGATATCACCAATGAAACAAGCAGTGCCGCATGCCATCTTACTGAAAATCTCACCCTCGGGCCGCACGCCTCTGCCAAGAGGTGAGGTACCTATTCGCAAGAGAGAGATACAAGCTGGAGGATCGCAAGGTGTGATTTAAGAATCAAGGATTGAGGCATCGAATCCCCTCACTTCAGAGCTTTCTCGGTTTCGCTGCAAGGAGTTCGTATGCTTTCTCTGGCCGGCTCACGTTGGGTGACAGAATTTGTCCTGCCTGTGAGCTTCACTCTCACCAGGCTTGAAGGTTGATAGAAAAAGCAACAATTGGGTAAGTGTCTACCTTCCTAGGTTCCCACACTGTCAAAGCAATGAATACTTGAGCGCGTATCTGCTTATTGAAAGCATGGCCCTGAGCTACATTTACAGAAAATTAGATAGAAGACGCTGTCAAGATTCTTGAACAATCTGAATGCATGGCAATAAAGAAGTCCCTTCTGTAGATTGCTTTCGATAGATCAGGGAACGACGGCAATTTTTTGGGCTTTCGTTCTGATCCTTCAAGAAAGATGTCGGTCAAAGGTAGCGCTGAAGTCGATTTCACAGCCCTTCCTTGCCTCAAGATGCGGCATCAGATGTTAGACACGGCAAAGATTCTTTGATGCACCAAGAGCTGCCTGCCTCGTCAGGCGTGTCTCCGACACGACCCATGCATGAGGGACTCAAAAACCTATCGGCTGTATAGCAAAAACAAACAACGAGTGGGTTGTGGGTCGAACACTTCTGCCAGGGTCTGGGCGAGAAAAGGTGGAAGAGCGAAGACTTGAGCTACTGTGCTGCCAAATGTCAGCGTAATGATGCGGCGAGTTGGAAGCCCTCCCACCACGGCCCAATCGCCCTACGAGGATGTTTGCCAGGGGGGGGCAAGCACGCAGTACGCACACACAATGTAGGCACACAAGATGCGCACAGAAGGCGAGGGGGTGGTAGGATATCAGACGCGAAAGCCCGCACAAAGTCGAATCTATTTTGCCCCAGCACTTCAGCAGCACGGGTTCTGCCGCTGATACCCAAACAGCCGCAGGCTACGAGAACACCGCCGGACGGCCGACCTTAAAGCTACCTGACTCCCTCAACTGTCCCGTGATCAGCCTTTCTGCATCCCCCATTTTTTTTTCTTCCCCAGCTCCCGTGATCTCGTCGCGTTGTGTGTTTTCCTCGGTGTTTGTGGCCCCTTCAACTTGTGGCCTCTGCCGAACAGGTTGTCTGTCTGGAAAACACCTGAACCTGAATCTCGGTCGCGCTATTCTTTTCTTTCTTTCTCCTTTCCGCGTCTCCGTTTCACGGTACCTGACCGCTGTCCCCTTGACCGCTTCAGAGAAACCCTTTTTATTCCACCCGCGAGTTGCAGCGTGCCGACTTCGGGTCAAGCTATTCCCAGCCAAGCACTTGAACTATAGGCAGTCTATCAATAAAAGACAAATATCACAAGCAAATCAGTGAGTAACTGCTGCATTTTCTTGTGCAACAGCCGTCATTTGTTGGATTTTTTTTGCCAATGTCTGGCGCATTATCTATGTAAGCATGAGTCGTGTCGATGAGAAAAGAAACAAGGACAGAGACTACTTCAGACAGCTCGGAATTTCAGCATTTGGTGCGTTCAAAATCGCGAGGTAGTGATGGGCTTCTTCACGCGGCTCGAGATAAACCTCGTTGCCTTGGAACCTCTGGTTTTACCTCGTGTTTTGGCAGGAAACTTCCTACTCCAATACTCGGTTAGGCTGCACCAGCAACCTGGAGGGCGGGCATGCAGATCAGTTTGCGTGTTTGTTTTTAATAATAGGCTTCCTTGGACGACGAACAGCTGGCTTGACGCGGGGAGAAGAATTGCTTCTACTGGTGCATCTCTTGAGAGAGATTATAGCTTGTGGATGCGTGGGAGAGAAGCGACAGTACGTGTGGTGTGGGCTGCAATCATAGGGCACGCCAGCCATTACTTCCGAGTCTCGCCTGACGCGCTGGCAACGCTTAGCAGGTTGGGTGCCAGTATTCACCCGGGGAAGGTGCGAAGGGGGGGCCTTGGAGGCTTTGCCAGTCGCTGTCGTTGGCAGTACCGGCGCTAGCACTCTGGCGCCGGCACTTGCATCCGCACTCTGGCTGGCTGGCTGGCTGGCATGGCTGGCACCACTAGCACTCAAGCTTGCCAGCAACCCTTGCCAGACCCCCCGCCTACATCCTGTGGTAGCTCTCCCTCACTACTGTCCTCCACACTGCTACTGCAACGTCACGGCAGAGCCTTCTTGTCCGTCTTCGACGTTCGGGCTGCACACCGACTACCATGAGCCAAGGCTTTCTTCTTGAACCTATCAACGTCGCGACCATGCCAGCACCATCGCTTACCTTTTCTTTTTGGTCTCATGCCCACATAATCTTTCTCACTCCAATGTCCTCTCGATCAACATATTCTTTCTTAAGATTAACATATGCCACGGTCGCTGTATTCGTCTGTCGCTTTTGCTTCCATCAGACATTCGTTTTCAAGTCATTACTGTACTGCTACCGCCGTACCTTGGTGCTCTTGCCACGCTGCGCCGCCACTCTCTCCTTAAATAGGGAACAAGCTGCTAAGAAAACAATTTTTGGTCTCGACAAACCAGCCATCACAGGTTCTTAGTGTGTGTTTGAAATGCTTCTTTCCTCGCGAATAGTTGCTCAGTGCCAGCATTGTCGATTTTGTTGAATATTCTGCCAAGTCCAAACGTCTCATAGGGTGATCTGCTGACTCAAACATCTCAAACAGTCTGAATCTGAGCTTCCCAAGTGCTAAACAACTTCGAGGGCCTGGACACGTCACGCTCTCGTCTTGACAAGTCTACAAAGGCTCTCTCCGGCGGCGAGGGTTGTGTGTACACTACGTTCCCAACGACTTGGTGCAACGGAGCATGTCTCTTTTGTGACTGTCACTCGTAACACCGCAAAATGAGCCAACACTTATCTCTACCAAGCTCACCGCCATCTAACTGGAGAGTGTCTTCACACAGCGCCTCAGCCATCGACAGGCATAATCAAGGCACTGCAGCCTTTACGGCAGCTTCCGAGACTCCCGCTACCAAGTACCAGTTCCTTGTTGCATCTGCTGCCGAGCATCAACAACGACTGTCACAGCTAAGCTCCCAGTCGACCATGTCTTCGACACCGTCTCTGCCGTTGACACCAGCGTCATCCACAAAGGGTCATTCCCGCTTCCCTTCAAATTCGACCTTGGCCTCTTCACCTCCTGTGCGAGCCTCAATGGATAGCTATCTATCCAAACGCCCACTTGCGCAGTTGAGGGAGCATCCTCAAGAGCGAGCTCTGGAGAACGGAGAAAATTTTGGGCAACATTCGACTAGTAGGCATATCCAACTTGTTGTAATCTAACATTTTACTGACTTCACCAGTGGAAGAACAATTCCAGCACTTCCCTTCCATTACTCGACACAGCAGAGCAGCGTCTCGCGAGGAGCCGCCAATCGACTATGATTGGGCTGAGAACCTTCCTTTTGACGAGCCCGCGCCAATTATATCCCTCGCCAAGCGTCGCCGCGCCGACAAACCTACCCCGAGCATGTTGAGTACCAAAATAGCCTCGCGATTTCCGAGCCTTTCCCGCAAGTTTCGCTCTCGCTCAGAAAAGCGCTCGTCTTCAATCACCGATGGTCTGAGCCTGCACGAATCTTTCCGCTCTCGGTCTCGGACAAGTTCGATGAGATCTGCTCCAACGCGTGATTCGTCTTTGGACATACCAGATCGACGAGATCAGAGCATGATTCCAACACCTCACACGAGCTTCATACAAGAAGAATCCATCTCAGAGGACGAGGCTCCGATTGAAGACGTCCTCGAGGAAGAAGCTGAAGAGACCGGAGATTTCGAGAAGCCGGTTGAGCATCCTGGACTTTCACCCACACCACTTCTGCCTCCTGTCCTTGCTATGCACTCCGACAATGTCGACCCCGTTCAATCGCCACTACAGTCTCCCAAGGTGGCGGGCACACCCGCTACCACCACCCCACCATCGCCCTACCCTCAGCCTTCTGGTTCAGGCATTCCATCTCCACCCCTTTCCAGTCGGCCGTCAGTTGCCTCGTTTCATCATCGCCAGACAGCTTCCTCTTCACAGATACCATCAATCGCGTTGGGTACCCCCGAAGGCCCCGCTGATGAGTGGGCACTACGACTTGGCCATGAGAACTTCAGCATCCAGCCGGAACCATACCTGCCGCCGGCGCCGACCTTCGAGGCGTGTAGGCAGCTCAAAGCCGACTGGGAACAAGCCGAACGCGAATTTGGGCGACACCTGGCCAGAACATGGGCTAATCATAGTGCTACTAGCCACATTGCACAATTGACTGAGCAGAAATGGTCGCAGATCAACGGCCTCTGGATGATGTATCATGCGCAAGCCCTGGACGCAGCGACCAAGTTTGAGGGTCACCCCAAGTGTGACGGGGACGAAGACAAGCCCGTTGAGCCGGGTGCGTTGAGCCAGCAGTCAAGCCTTCACGATCCGGTTCCAATGGCGCAAATCCCCAGTCATCTTGTGGGGGGGAAATTTCCGACTTTTGGTGACGTTGGTATCGTCGGTCCAATGGAGGTGGTCAGACCAACAGCAGTCGCTTTACGAGCACCCAAGGGTCGTAAACGCGGGTTCTGGCGATTCCTTCAAGATCTTATTCCCGGCAACCTGGCTAGCAGCCGGGCTTGATGAATATTTTCTATTCACTGTACATGTCTCTTTTCTCAACTACGTTCAACAATATTGCACCGAACCTCACGAAGTTACGAATACACGGTCTACGGAGAACAAATTATACTTCCAGACTTTGCTCAAGTCTTAGCATCGATCCTTAAGCGACTTTCCTTCAAGATACCCCCAGCGCGTAATGAGTGCGACCAGCATGCATTGCAAGATCAGTCTTGCTAGCAACCAATTCCTTTAGACCAACCAGCTTTAGGCGCGACGCCATAATCACCGAGCTGCTCTGCATCATATTCCTCTATGGAAATTTCACACCTCTGCGGACTTTCATTTGTCGGCTTCCTGCCAAAGCGAGCCAACCTTTTCATTCCAACTTGGCGTCATCTGACCCAGAAGTTAGTCAGATCTTCGCATCGTCTTCAGATCTCGAATTCCAGATCAAATTCCTACGTTCGGGCTACGGATATCTGTGTGTACGTCATTGTGTAGTTTCGTCAGGAAAATCTAGGGAATAAGTCGAAGTTTTGCATGGTCGAATAGTAAAAATCAATACACATATAACTGACCGAGACTGACCCACGCTGTGCTGCATGTCAAGGCTTGATTTAGACTTCTCAGCATAGCAGAGGCGAAAACGTCATTGTGCAAGATCGCTATTCTCATGAAATGCCCAGCTGAACATCTAGTTGTGTATGCATCTGATTGATTACATGCACTTCCCTGTTGCTTGTCTTCACACCTACTCTGGTAGCTCGATACGCACCTAAGCAGATGAATGAGCAATTTACAATATAGGTGGCGGTGCCGCTCTCGACACAAATTCTCAGGCTACCTTCATCTTTCCGTTCACTGCTTGTTTGGTCTGGACTCAGGCGAGGAACGAAACAAGATCGCGCAATCATTACCTTCTCGATAGGTAGATTAGAGTTTCTGATGTTTAGCCAAGGCAGTAGCAATTGCGCACGAGACCAAGATTGACTCTCTTGCAGTGCTAATTTTAGGTTTAAAGTTGCCAGGGGTCGGTTCGGATAGATGAGGCTCTTTGCACTGGTTGGGTGTTGAATTTCCGAGAATGGAATCTCAATCACGATCCTCCTGTTAATCCGACATCCACTCCACCTCCAGCCTATCGCCTGCTCAATCTGCACCTATTCTCATGAGATTCTGATGAGTTTGATCTTAGAATTCTATCTGAAAATCACTGACATCATCGGTTTCGTCAACCACTTATGATGTGAGCGATGAAGTGGCTATCTATCCTACTACTGGTCCAATATAGTCGACCATAGGACCAATCTGGTCCTTCAAACTCTTCCATTGTACCATAACCTTTTGGCAAGCGCCTGTCGCCAAGAGAATACGGCCAGTCGTACTCAAACTCTTCACCCGAGCCCAGCTTTCAATGAAAAGCGACCTCATTGCCCCTCCATGATCAACTTCTCGTGGCCGCGCGACGCCAATAAATCGGAGGGCAACTGCCGCCAAGACCACCACAAGCCCGGTAGCTGGACCATTGGTTATGATCAGATCAGGAAAGGGGGTGATTCCCAAGCGAATGAGTTCTTGCTGGGTCTGGCGTGTTGCGACAGAAGGGCCTTGTGAGATATGGGCTTGCCACTGTCTCTGATACTTTCGCGGAGCTGTCGCAAGTACTCTCACACATGCCCAAAAGCAGCGAATGCAGCTGATTGGGGTTGTGAGAAGACTTTGGTGAACCCTTCGTGCTCGTGGAACCACTGCAATATCGAAGCTGCCACACGGCCTCCTGCGTAGATCCGCTAGCCCAGACAGATAGCGCTCGAAAATTGTCGCTTTCTCGGCCGAGAAAGAATCGCCACTTGAAACGATGTAGGTTCGATGTGTGTAACGTGACGTGTGAAGTGATCGCAATGAAGACAGAAGCTCCGCTGTATGGCCGCCAGAGCCCAGCACGATGACTATGCGTGTCGGCGAGCCTGCAGTCCGAGAGTTCGGGCTTGGTGGGTGGAGAGCTGAGCGAAGTCGTTGCTTCGAGAATGTGTGAGAAAACTAACGCTGGGTTTCCCAAATGTTTGGACAGATTCTCAGGACTCACCAGGAGTATTGCCATCAGAATTAGTATACAGATGGCCAAGCTGATGGCCATGCTTTGTTTTAACCCCATCTTGCACCCCTTTTTCGTGCAAGTCAACAGCTTGTTCCACACTCTGCTGAAATCTGATCTGCGTGAGAACCTATCACAGTTGGACGCTCTCACTTGGTGGCAGAGATGACGAGGCAGCGGCAGCTGTTGTCAAACAATCAAGACTTTCAAACAGAACTTCTTCCAATAGTACAATAATACTCAGAAGAGATGATCAAACACGACAAGCGTCGGCACAAGTTGAACGAGGTTGTCACAATCGAAGCTGGAGTGTTTCCTCAAATCGGACGCTAGCAAATGTAAAGTTGCTCTCCTAGATGAGGCGACGTTTGCAGTTTTGTTTAGATCAAAATCAATTGAGAAACCGAGCTATCAAGGCTCAGTCCAAGGATTTTCCTGGCCTTGGGATGTAGCTGACCACCAGGTCTCTGAAATTGTTTCTCCATATACTCTCTTAGACTTGACCATCTGGTATTGAAACATCAATCGCCTGTTCGTCAGGGCTCAGGGATCTTCAAGCCCGAGTTCTTAAGACTTGTCCATACGGAAATCGTCAAAAACATACCGGACTGGGAACGGCAAGCGGAATGAACTCCTTAGAGCTTTCGTCGTCATCCTTTCTGGTGGATAGGTGCATCTCCGAATATCAGCATTTTAGCCATGTTTCCAACATGGGATTTCTGCAAAGAAAACTATCTTGTTTTTACTGTGGTCGTGCATCTAGTCAGTCATGGAAGCCTGGTCTTGTGTCTTTCCATTGCACTGTTTGCGATGCGACGAACTACCTTGACTCAGTAAGTATGATTTCTTGGCCAAAGTCGTGAGTATGACGCGTTCGCTGTTTAGACACCTGGAATGATGGGTTTGAATTGAATATGCTGATCATCTCTCAGAATGGTGACATCACGGACCCTCCGGTATCGACGACTGCATCGACCCTCAATGCCAGACGCTATGTGCAGACCTCTTTTCAATCCCGCAGTCCATCGCCAATAACAGTACCGGGCTCATCAGGCTCTATATTCTGCCATACTTGCACATCAAATCAGCAGTTTGTTGCTCAGGCGTTAGCTGAATATCTACCGCCACCCTCAGACCCACGCTACCGAGAGTATGAAAAAACGCTTCCGGAGTACAAGCGACAGCTGGAGGGGAGGTATCCCCAAGTATGTGCCGATTGCGAGCCACAAGTCCAGGCACAGATACAAGCTGCTGGATATACCGCCAGAACGGACTATATAAGGCGGATGAATGATAAGAGCAGAAAAGCGGGTATTCATAGCGCTCACTTCTGGACCAGCCGGCGATCATTTGGAATCATTGCTGGATTCCTATGGTTCTTTGTGCTGTTTGTACAGATTGCCTGGAATATTCTGGGCGTGTTGGCTGAGAGAGAGATGGGATTCCGAGCTGAGGATAAGCCTTCGTTGCGAACTTGTGCCTCACAATGTCTCAACGACCTTGCTGCCGAAGCCAGTTGTGTCGATCTTTTCACACCCTTTGTTAAGCAATCCTTATTGTTTAACGTATTGATCATATGGTGGAACCCTATTCTTCTTAGATCTACCCGACGAGCGCGAGGAGTTGGAGAGTTTTACAAGCTTCAAGCGCTGCTGCTTGGCTTGAGATTGGCTTCATGGAACATGTTGACTCGCGACTCGAACAATTTGCTTGAGCGCGACACGAATCGCGCCATACATGGGTTCATGCTGACGCTGAATCTGATAATCAGCGTCGTAGCCTTGTCTACTGCGCGACCTCTGCCACATCTTGTGAGATTTCACAAAGACGATGATGCTGCCGGCCTTCTTGTCGATCAAACAAGAGGCAGTTTGCAAGTAAAGAAATCAGAAGCAGTTCAGCTTGATCAATACCCATCTTCAAAACGGGCATTTCCTATCACAAACCTCGCTGAAGTTACTGTAACTCCTACAAAAAAGAATACACTGGTCAATAACCTGGATACCTCCCCACCAAAACTCTCTAGTTATATTGAGGAAGACATCGATGCTATGGATTTGGACACTCCCGACGGCAACATGAAGCAGACAGGCGGGCAGAACTTCTTCCGGGATACTCCAACAATGAAGACATCGCGAAGTCGCGGCCAGAAGGCAGACTTTCGTCCACCTGCTCCCCTGCAAAAACCAACTTCGACCAGACAGCTTCGGAGTCGCACCCGCCAAACACGGCCAGCGACCGAGCGAAAGGACAGTTTCGCAACTGGCTGGGACGTTGAGACCATTGCGAGTCATGCTGATGAAGACGCATTGACTATCAGAGCTGAAGACGATTCGGATGAGAGCACCCTTCATACGAAGTTTGTCCCAGCGTCGGCGAAAAACCAGCAAAGCTACGATTTCAAAGCTGCTCGGTTGCACTCTGACACGGCTGAGACGGGGCTTGAGGGGATGCTGGGCTTTTTCGGACTCAAGGATGATCCACTGCTTGAAGTGACTGCGTCTGAGCCAGCTGTTGCAACGAAGCAACCGGCAGAAAAGACAACTACTACGATATTTTCGGTCCCAGGAGCCTCTCCCCGGCGGAGGGCGCCCTCGCGTGACTCACACGAGAAGGCTGAGGCAAGAAGTGTGATATTGGCCTTGCTATCCTATCCTGTGATTGCACTTATTCTTTTCACTTTTGGCCCCTCGTCATGTTTGCTGGATTGCTTGCGAGAATCTGCAACATGGTGGTGTGGTGTTGTCGCTGCAATCAGACTGTTTGACTCTCTAAGCCCCCAGCGACCGATCTGGGAGCTCAGCAGCATTCTGACCTTGGCGCTCCAGTCAATGACTGCCGTGGGTCTTGGATACGCTCGCTTCCGAACACTGCAGAAGGAAAACTTCCTCGCAGCTACCGCAACGGGACCAGAAGATCCAGTGGCGATGGAGGGCGTAGAAGGTATCGATACTTCACTGGGTAATGATCCCGTGCTGCCTGAAGATGCTACGATGAATGAAATGAGTAAAGTTGTCAACATCAAGGCTGTGGCCACCGTACTCCTCATTTGGACGATTGGACAGGAGCTAACTACTTTGTTACGCATTCTTCATAGAAGACGAAAAATGTCAGCTCAAATTACAAGATAGTATGATAAGCTATAGTTTGAATTGAGTCCAAATTCATGTCAAGACCGTTCAGTATGCTAAACAAGTCGGCACTTTGCACTTTACGCCTTCACCACAGGTTGAGGCAAGCTTTGCACAGATTTCTTCTCAATTGAAATTCTCCTCTCGGCCCGGCCAAGCCAAGACTATTACGCTTCTCAAATTGTCGTTTTACAGACGAGCCTGCAAGTCGCATAGTAGGGACAACTTTTAGGCAATAGGTATGAAGCAATGGATATGTGCCTGTGTTGTCATGGACGACCCTTCCTTTGGGGGGGTTCATACGCGCAGGATCTGACCGACCGTACAAGTTATCTCTCGTCTTAAGTCGATTCAACTGTTTGAATATGTAGCGCCTTGTGGATGCAACGTGTCAAGCGTGAATGCGCTCAAGATGTCTCACATGCTTTGCATATGTTCGCAAACCCGTCCAGCCACTCAAGCATGGTATGTCAGATAGGCCTATAATGTCTGCTGATTTGTTCAGGCATCTGCAGTGCACTCTGTTCCATCCAGTCCTCAAAGCGACTCAATGAGACGATGCCCGGGTGTAACGACCGCATGATTCTGTCGAATCTCTCGATTGCCTCAACAGTATTATTCCTAGACGAGGGAATGATTTCACTAATCAGCACAAATGGTGGCTTAGTCAAATGCGCAGGTTAAGGTATAACCGCGAGTTGGAGTGGTTCGTAAAGTTATGGGAACGGCTTTGACGTAGTTCGCGTTATCTTGTTGTGCAGGCCAAACGTGATATTGTGCCTCCGGACTCATGATGGAGGAATCGTGGCTTGCAACGCCAAATAGGAATAGTACGCGCTACAAGTGAGTGTATCACTCATTACGCGTAGTCGTCAGACATTTCGCTGCACGCTGCAAGGAAGATTTTCGGCTCGCCACTGAAAGTGTGGTGAAGAGGAAGCTCACGAGTCCCAAGGCCGAGGGGTGTGTTAGATCATCCTTTGAGAAGATTTGAGAATCTTTGCGAAAGTATGAACATGGTCCAAGGTGCAGGAGTGAGAACAGCTGAGTATACCGGAGCCGCGATGATGCTTCGTTCACGTGAAGCCTTCCACGAGCTCTGCCGCTTCCTCCCTCTCCTTTCGTTCATCTTCGGCCTCCTCTTGTTCGCGTGCATGAATTGTAGACACAAGCTCTTCTCCAACCATACCTACAGCTTCAGCATTACCGGCTTGATTTTGTGCTGAGATGCGCTCGCGAACCAGGCGCGCGATTGCATTGTCAGTTCGAACATGTAGCTGCTCCATTTTCTTGTCCAAGTCTCGCTTGAGGTCCCAGTTGGGTTTCTTTGGTTGTAGTTTGAAAAGATCTAGAGGCTTATCTTCCTGCTGTTCCTTCGCCTGCTCTGCTTTTGCATCTGCGTCCAACTGCTCTGCACGAAGCTCTGCAGTATCTTGATCTTTGCTGGGGTTGTGCTCAAAGCCAAGTTTGGGCCCGCGACTTTCTAGATCGAAGTTCCGACCGGAGAGAAAAGGAGTCGCGCCAGGCTGTTCATCATGATTGGGTTGATTGCTTTCTTCTTCATCATCAGCCCCAGCGGACTCGGGTTGTTTGCGCTTCAGCGATTTGAGTTTTGCAAGGCGCGCCTTTCGCTCTTGTGCGGCGGCATCAAGAGAAGTGTGTGAGAGCATATCTGTGATATTGATTAACTTGTGGATTGCCTGCCCTGCGACAATCTCAAGATGTTGATATACTCTGTGAAATGGAGCACAAGATCCGGTGAAGAAAGCTACTGAGTACTAGTAGCATGGCGATCGATTTCGGTGATCGGGATGCACTCCGTGAATTGCCTTCCGTACCGAAAGTATACTGTCCAGGAGTTACCAGCACGAAGATCGCAGGCGTATCGACCAACGTTGACAGCATTGCATGTCATCTCTTGGAGGCAAGACTGATCAGCTTCTCTGTTGGAGCTCTGGTTGTCCTGTGTCTTTGCCTAGACAGCCGCAAATACAGTCATCATGGCTGGTGGTCACATGAAATATCGCCATTTGGGCGTGAAATCCTCACATCGGCAAGCCCTTCTTCGAAACCTCGTCACGTCGCTGATAGAGCATGAAACCATCACGACGACACTTCCCAAGGCGAAAGAGGCACAGCGTTTTGCAGAAAAGCTCATCACGCTGAGCAAACGAAATACCAATGCAGCAAAGAACAGAGCAATGGGCATATTGTTTGTAAGTCCAGCCTGAAGCTCCGATGGCTTTGTATCTGGTTCTATAACTCACATGCTGCGCAGCGCCCAGACGAGCTGATGCCCAAACTCTTCGGGCCAATACGCGAGCGCTATAATCAACGGCCGGGCGGATACACCAGAATTCTACACGTGGAGCCTAGGAAAGAGGATGGAGCTGGAACAGCCATTCTGGAGTTGGTTGACGGACCGAGAGACATGCTCTTCGCAATGACGGCCAAGGCACTCGCACGTCACCGAGCCGAGACGCCAGACGAGCAGCTGAACGACATCACCCAGACGAACGTCAAGAAGGTCACGCAGTTCCGGCCAGACGGCATGTCGGACCTTGAGAAGATGGTACAGCAGTTGGAGCTGCGACGGAGTCAAGTCGACGAAGCGGATGCAGGTACCAAACGTGCCTGGGAGGCACGAAGGTTACGCGGCGATCAAAAAGAGAGGGTTTACCCCATACAACGGTCAGATAGGGCTCGGCCTAGGGAGTAAAGGTTGGCGCATTCGCAAAATTTGTCAACTGAGAGCTCGTGTACTCTATTTTATTTCGATGTCGGGGTCTTTCTTGTACGATATGGAGTGCAGTGCAAGACATTCCGCAAGCGGGCTGCTTGACTGCTTGCTAGTCTTGGACAATTCTTGGGCAGCTACAGCGTCTGGAAAAACCGAGTTGAATGCATTACGCCTGCATGGCAATCATAATTCAATCACAATGGAATGCGCCTCTGTCCAGGACAATGCCGAGGTAATTTGGAGGGCAACTATATTTGAGGCGTGGATTATGACACAAGCAACTATACCTGCTCTGCATGATCTCTGTGCTGATCTACGCCCGTAACAATAGCTTCGTTCGATGCCTGCAGCAGCCCTGAAAAACTTTGTGTCGCTGAATATGGCGGAAGCATGGCAGACAGATAAGGCGAAGCACGTGCACTGGCATGATGCTAGCGTGAAATAAGATGCGAGGTCAGATAGTACCAGGCACTGCGCATCAAACAAAAGTCTATCCATTTGTGCTCCATGCAGGAAAACTCAAGAATTCACGTGCTTTCCGGCTCGACTTGCCGACACCATCAGCTGTTTATCATATTGGTCATTAACTAGAAGGGTAAAGAAGAAGTGTGTACAGAGCAATGAAGTAGAAAAGTAAACGCGTCAAGCGGCTCTTGGGGTACCACTAATCAGGTCACCAACCATGCCCTCCCAGACCTCCTGGATCGCGCCGGCCTCACTCTGAACACCCTGAACGGCGTCCCTGACACTGCCGACAACGGTCTTGCTGACATTCTCCACGAGCTTGAACACGTCCATCTCGCGGCCCTCGTGAGTGGCACCATCGATCTCGCTCAGGATGGCAACTTGCCCAGGGACGCTCATGGAGACTGTCTGGACCTTAGCGGCAATGTCCTCGGCAGCATTTGACTTGGCGAACGCGATGTTTGACGCAGGAGTGGTTGCGCGATACGTGTCGGGAAGGATCGGGATGTTCATGGCGGCAGTGGAAACCGTACCCGGTTGCAGGGCTGATGCATCGGGAAGGAAAGCAAAATCGATGGTCGAACTGTCCCCGACTTGCTTCAAGGTTCGTGACGTGTTAAATGTTCTGCTTCCATAAATGTTAGCATTCTAGTTCGCCAACTTGTGAAAGTGCCAGCGCACATGAGACCGAAAGCAGGAGATAGTTTTGAATGACAATGGGAAGTATACCGAGAGATGATAGGAGCGAACTCCGTCAATCTCAGAAGTGCTCAAGCTTTCACTGACCTTTCCTTGGATGTTCGCGCCACAGGCTTTGAGGCGAGAGCTGGCTTCAGTAATTGCGAAGGGCTGTCCTTTGCGCCAGTGATGTGCAGACTTCGCACGGGCTGCTGTGCCAATGTCGCGCCGTTGTTGAGCGTCCTTGCAGCTCGAAGTGAAGACACTGACCGAATACACGACGACATGATGTGTGAGATTTGGGTTGAGATATAGTAATGGGTTTATGAAAGAGCAATTGCTTAGATCCCAAAGCGCAGGGTGTGAAGTGGTTTGATAAATTCGAAGATGGCCAGAAGGAGGGTGACGGCCTGATAAGAGACAGCTGAATGAGATGACCTGACTTGAGGTGATACAACAAGGGATAGCTTCCGGGGCCGTGTGAGCTCAACAACTTGGTGAGGGTCGGTGAGGCAAGCAGGCCCAGAGATTAAACCAATGAGTTTGCTGATCGGTGTGAAGGGACTAGAGTAGGCTGGAGGATTATCAGATCGAAGCGAAAAAGCATTGGGAATACAGGTAAGAACGAAGGGAATCTCGGGGTTCAAATGCTCTTCCGTCAGAGGCACCTCGTCATGCGTGATATTCTTGCTACTACTGCTACTGCTACTGCCGCCGCTGCAGTGAAGCTACCTGCTTCAGTTTACCCCCCCTTCATGTGCAGCAGTACTGCCCAGCCCACCACACCCATTTCTGACTGGGACACACCTCACGATAACACACCATTACAAACTCCAGCCGAGACACTTAATTGCGTGCAGCTGGGCACCCCTGGCTTCGATCGCCTGGGACTCCCAAGCCGTGATGCTGCCTAGGATTCGCCGCGACGCGGCCAAGCTTCCCTCGCCTTGCTGATCACGTACCGCCGGAGCAACTTGACGTTCAATGGCTTGACCGCAAGAAATACCCAAGTATCGAGAGGGTGTACTGCAAAATCGAAAGCTTAGGGTGCGGACAAATTTATCAATCTTTGACTAACATATTTCACCACTTCATACATCAGTGTATGGGTGCTGTTGCTTCCAGGTTAAGATACGGATCTGATCGGCTCACCCCTTTGTGCAAAATGGTGAGTACGTATTCCTGTTGAGATGAGCTAAGCCGCTTTTCGTAGCTCACGCCTTCGCAATGTCCACACAGTCTGAGCATGGCAATCCTGATTGGTATTAACGGAGCTTCTTTACTGATCCACCGCTTTCCTTCACCTGGTCCCTGAACCGGCACGTAACGTACAGCTTCGGACAGTTTGTCTTACGTTGTAATCGCCGGCACCGGGCCGTGCCAGCAAGGCCAGACGGAGATGTCTTTACTTACTGGTAGGCTTCATCCCTCCCCCAGATATCACCACATTCTCTTTCTTGCATCTACTATAATCAGGCCAACACCTAAAGTGTACTACACATTTTGCACAAGAGCAAATAATGCACACCACTTCGCGACCTGTGGTGCGTAATTCAAGTGGATCCAAACATCTCAACCATCTGAAAGCAGTTCCATAGCTTAAAGTTGCTGCTCCTCACGCGCCCTTGGCGCATGCGGGGACAAACAATGTTAGATGATTTCGCCCGTCTGCCGGGTATACTTAAAGCCTCGAGAAGGAAGTGCCGCAGAAATAAAACTTCGAATCGCATTGCGAGTATGTGGACATGTATCCACCTAGGTAAATGGGAGTACTGTATGATCAACTTGGGAATCAACAGGCAAGACGTGCATGCAGGCAACCACACGGGTTTTGCTTATCGAACCTGGTGTGTCGACACGGGTGGGTGAATGCAACCGTTCCTGCTAGCAGCGTCTTGGCCTCTCCAAAGCACAACTCACTGCAACCCCCGTGGTCCGGACCTCCACCGCCGGATCTTGTTGCTGCAGCTTACTCTGTGAGTTCAACATAGCCTTTCCAGCTGCAAGTGTCTCTGGCACCGAGTACCAATATCTTGACCACAATGCTTTTGACAAAAGAAAGCAGGTGATCCGGAGCGATTAGGGGGCGACCTTCCCTCCTGCCTTCTGCTTGCCACTGTCTCGGACCCTCAGTACCAGCTAAATGTATCTTTATTGAAATCGCGAGCATGGAAGTTTAGACGCCCCTCCACTTTGGGACTGGACCGTTGCCTCCAAGCTGTATCGGAAGTGTTCTTTCAGGAAAAGGCGGCTGGGGCCCACAATTTGCATGCTTGAACTTATTGTTCGCGAAGATGCTTGCTGGGTTGCAGTGAACTACTCCGAATTATGACCCGACTGGCATTTCTATTGCGCAGAACTGCCTTTGGGGGATATAAGAAGCTGTCTATATGATCACTAGTAGAATGGCGCCGTTCTCAGTAGGGACCTTGGCAACCAGCAGGTGCCGTTAGGCCGTTGATCGAGTCGATTATCCTGAAGAAAGATGTGGGATTAGAGATCTGGATGCAACCACATCACTCTTCTTAGTGCATCTCAAAATGTGTCAGTGGCAAGGCTCGGCGGTGTAACGGGGTTGCGTTCATAAGAGCGGCCAAGATTGACAGCCACGGTTGTGGCTGAACAAGACCTGCTTGGCCTTCCTCACCATCACACTTTGTTATGCTGATATTGTAACTATGATGCGACACAATGAATTGCTGCATTGGAGCGCGGTCATGACGATTCTAGATGTCGCAAAATGAACTATCAAGTCAAAGTTGTAGAAATATCATAAGACGGTTTAACGTTTCTTCAATCATACAGGCGCAAGTGTTGCCCGTAAAAAAAACCAAGCAAGGTGCAGACATGCGTCACGATTGAGGAATTAATTCATTTTACCGAGTTTTGGTCTAATGCAGACATTCAACCACGCCAGTTCCTTAAGAGGTATGAGACATTGCTTGTAATATCTCCCAGATGCACATCAGAGCAGGAATGGATGTTTCTTGCTTGCCGAACCATGTTACCTGTCTCCTGGAAAAGTACCGATCAGGCGTGTTCAGATGGAAGATTGCCGACCGGTTGCAAAGGTCGCAGAAGCCGACTGAATCTGGCCGCGTCATTACTGCTGAGCAGCTGGGTGAGTTACAGGCTCGGGAGGTTTCGGAGGAAGACTGCTCTTGTCGTATTTCTTCAGATGATTTGACAGCTGCCGATCTTGGGAACTGGAAACCGCTTGAGAGCCTTGTCTGGGTACGATATAGTCGTCAACCCTGCTGCTACTGCGCGCCTGTAGGTGCGAATTGCCTCGTCCTTCCACACGGTGTCCACCGCGCCCACCAATAATACCACGACCGTCACCACGGAAACCACCGCGCGGCACTTGACTCCTCCCTATCGCGTTCCAACTTGATGAGGCGCCAGCTTCTGCCGGCGTAAAGGCTTGCAAAGATGCGCTAACCTGGGGACTCCTCATGCTAGAGCTTTGAACATTCAGCTGTCCGCCCTGAAGATTCCGGTTACTCATGGCCATCGAGCTCTGCGAGTACGAACCGATTTGTCCTTCGCCGGGGCCGCCCGGATAGTTGTGAGTGGCGCCACCGCTGCTACCACTGAAGTACGATGCATTCATCATGATACCTGGGTGACCCGCGTACGCGCTGTGCTGTGCTATGCCAACCGAACCTGCCTGATGTTGAGAAGGATACTGTCCGAATTGATTGCTGGGCGGCCCGTAATTCTGTTGACCGTTAAAGTTGCTTGGGTACATCATGTTCATTGACATTTGGCCCGGCACAAGGCCAGCATAAGAAGAGTTATACTGAGGGGCCAGATAATTTTGCATCGGCTGCATCACTTGTCCAGGATGCACGGGGTAAGCGAATTGTCCTCCAGGTATGGCTTGCTGACTGCTCTGGAAAGGGATCCCATATGCGGCGACTGGATTGCTATTTGACCCTGCTTGGTAGCCATGGACACCGTTGTCGTAGTATGTTTGGCCAAAGTCCTGGTTGTAGCTTGCGCCATATGCTTGTTCGGAGGTGACCTGACTCGTTGGACCGAAGCTCATCTGCGCTAGACCCATTGCAAGGTTATCCTGACCTGTTGTAGGTCCAGACGACACAAATGGCGAAGAGCCGGGTCCTGCACGAGAGGTGTATGCAAAGACCTGCTGCTGTCCGCGCGGATAAGCAACGTTGGTGTAAACGCTGCGTGGCTCGAAATCGTCATTCTTTGGTTGCTTCTTCTTTGATCTTGTGCTTCCGAGTGTCGAACTAGCTCGTGAGGCGGCGGTACTGTGATCGGCCGACTTGTCGGGTACGTCTCTGTAAAGCTCCTCGCGGCGAGCATTATATCTAGCCTCGCGTTCTTCTAGTCTGCGAGCTTTCTGATCTCCATGGATCGATCCACCCTTGTGATTGCTGGAATCGGCGCCATCAGGAGCTGCACTGCTCTCTGACTCTGGTCGTGGAGAAATCGAAGGGGGGCTTCCGCCTGTTGAACTGCCTGTTGTGATTGCGCCAGCAATTCTGTCGGCCCTGCGCATAATGCGCAATGCTGGCTGTGTAACGGTTGTCGAACCCGTTGAGGCTTGCTGAAGTGCCATTTCGCTCAGTGGAGGTGGTCTATCAGCCAGCCAGTTAGCCACAGTCTAGGACCGTCACCTTTCACAAGATATTTTCACTCCTCAACACTTACAGTCGTGGGTTCTCGGTCTTTCCCACCTTGACGCTGCCGTTCGGGTCGGCAGAGTGAGTGAGGTTGTAATAATCAGCTAAGCGATGCGCTAGCAAGCGACAGAAGGCGTTGCAAGGTGGCAAGTGCAGCAATTGCTCCCTGATTAGTGACACAGACACGTTAGCAGAGCCTACAAGCCGGTCTCTCGAGACAGCGGGTGTACGTACTTTGAGTTCTTCACGAAGCCGATAAACTGTTGTTCCATTTGCAAGAGGAACATGCGGTCACGCTGACTTTGAAGAGCATCTATCAATTTTTCATCCGGAGGCGGACAGACATGGGCCATTGCCGTGGCCGAAGATCCTGTCCTACCTGTCTCATCAGGCATCCTTTGAACCAGTGAAGCCGTGAGGGGCAATGCATTTCGTGCTCCTGAGACTTCATTGAACTGGTCAGTGAATGCCTTGCCCCCTTCGGAGCCAGAGACAGATTGTGGGCCTCTTGAGTTGGCACCCGATGTGGATTCGTCCTCCTCAGCAGCTTTCACGCTAGCGCTATCGTCAGGACGGATCGATTCCTTTTCGTCCATGGCAAATGTCGTACCCGAAACGACGCTTCTCACATCAGTGCTGACAGTCGGATTCGAAATGAAGGATAGGTGGGTCTTTTCATCATCGTAACGTACAATCTCCTGTGAAGATAGTGGAGTTTGGTCGACCCTGTCTGCCGAGGCTATGATTGGGCCCGAGTTTCCCTCTATGTTGAGTCGTGCAATCGACTCTCGTAAAGATTGCGTACTTGAGTCGTGATTTTCGTCGAGGACTGGCACTGTGGCTTCTGAAATTTCTGCCATTGGCTTGGTGCAATCAACGTTTGCAGGTACGGAAGGAGATTCGATCGGTTGAGAAGCTGTAAAGGCAGCAACCTTTCGGAGTCAATTTAGAGCCGCACAACAGGTAGATATATCGAGAAAACACTCACCGATGCGAAAGATAACCGCGCTTTGCTATCTCTCTCTGGCTTAGTCGGAGCTGCCGATCCAACGTGGGCGTCGGCGTCTGCCATAGTGCAGTCTTCGAGGTCTCCTCAGCACTTTTCTGCCGCTACCACTGTCGCAATTGCCGCAGGATACCGAAGACGTCAAAATTCTTTTACGACCCAGTTCGTGGCCGAGTCAAATGACGAGCGTCTGTAACAAGCAAGCGAGCCGAAAATTTACTTGACTTTCCGTGACGCCACAACACCAAAGTCCAAGCTACAAGAGACTGAAGGAATGATCTGAGGCTGGATAAAGAGGAATCTCAAAAAGGAAGAAAGTCACTCGGGCTCGAAGAGGCAACTGACGACCGTAACGGCATTTCGGTGCTCCGCCATGAATGAATCATGTCCTTCGGGACTAATTTGGAGGATGGAATGGAAGCTTGCCAGATCCTCTGGGAGCTCTATGCAGGTGACTGACGATGTGAAGGGTGAAAAGGTAGAAGAGAAATGTGCCTTGATCTGAGCAATGGGACAACAATCAGGCGTTGATGGGGCTCACGCAGTCACGCCTCTTGGCAGTGCCTTGCGATGCACCTACGAGGCAGGTAGGCACACAACTCTATCAGCAACCAGCAATGTCGATTGTGAGTTGAGTCACCTGCCAACAAAGAAGATCGAAACTCTCCGAAACGGACGGCAGCTCTGTAGAACCCGAGCTCTTGGGCGCAGAATGTTGATACTTGACAGCAGGCAATCAAATCAAATAATCAAATCAGGGAAAGCGTGCCTCTTGAAATTGCTGAGTTTTTGGAAGCAGTCGGGGGCACAAAACGCGGCCAGCTGCTTCTGACCGGTGTGACCTCGGCCTTAGTATCGGATTTTATCTTTGCATATCGAGAAGTTTCAGCACCGGATTCAGTGACACACAGCCTTGAGCGGAACCAAGTTCCGGTAGTGCCTCCAAAGCATCCTCTGGTAGACTGGGGACCGTCGCTTACTCCACGAGAAGAGCTAGAAAAGCCCATGCGCGCCTGCATGCCTTGGCTTTTTCTTTGAACTAACGCTTACTCCAGTTGCTTGCTGCATCGCTCCCAGTTGAATGGCAAGTGCGCACCAGTAGAGGCCACTGGGTTTTCAACTTACTTTAGCTACTGGTAGCACTGGCTTTACTTTCTGTATCAACATTCCCCACACATCAAGTGATATGAAGCTGTAGGATTCCTTATTGTATTCTACCATTCAGCCCATGCAAGTTTCACACGCGGATACAACTGCAAAGGCATTGTTCTAGGACGTGGCCTCTTGCTGGGCTGTGGCTTGTCAGCAGGATTCTAGGCACGGTGAGAGAAGTATAGCTCAAGGGCTGTCAGCGAATATGCTTCGCAATCGCGCCCCTCCCTCCCGGGCAACACCAACCACGCTTTGCCAGAAGTGCTTGAGAAGAGGACACTTCAGCTACGAATGTGTATCATCTGTACAGGAGAGACCTTATACTTCTCGAGCGTCCAGAACACAGCAGCTGGCCAACCCAAAATTGCAACCCAAGTTGAATACGGACGTTCCTGACGAATTCATCAAAAAGTGAGTCCATCTTCTCTTGCCAACGATTGTTCCCATACCGAAGCACCTTGGATTGAGAGGCAGGGCTATCACAGCGCGGTGAGCCATAACTTTGCATGACTGCGACATCAATTCCTCGCCACCTTAGTCTTAGATGGGGAATGAAGCAGCCGAATCGTCAGAAAGACCAGCTCACGAGTGCGGCTCGAGCTTCGATCATTTGTAATTGCAGGGTTAGAACGGTGAGATGAGAATGCTGACTAGTAATTCACGGGCAGGTCTAATATTTCGCGAGCATCTGCACCTCAAATTGCGAGAGACAGCAGGCGAGAGGTTGAACGTCAGGCAGGCGAGCAGGCCAAGAGCCCCAGTCGGTACAGACGTCGCCGTTCTGAAAGCTTCTCATCGGCATCGACGATCTCTACTGACCGCAGCCGAAGTCCCGAACGACGTCGGAGTCGTTCACCAGAGCGTTTATCACAGGCTAGACACCGCGATCGAGCCCGGGACCGAAGAGGCATGGCAGCTGTCGACGATGAGCCCGTTCATTTGCGGGCTTCTGAGCAGAAGGTGGTCTCAACAAGAGGAAGGAAGCGCAGTCGTAGCCTTTCAGCGTCCCCTCCTCCATCGCAGGTTTCGTACGACCGTAACACAAGACGGCGACGCTCATCTGCTTCACCCGCCTCACGAGGTCGGACTCGTTACGAAAAATCGCAAGATTCATCTTCAAGATCGCGATCCAGAGTCGTCAATGACCCGAGACGACGTGATAGAAGCGCAGGATCTCAGCGAATCGCGAGAAGGCGATATTCCGACGAGGACGATCAGACAGGCGATCACGATCCTCGAGGCCGACGCCACCGCCAAGATGTTGAAGCAAGGCCTCAAGGTACATATATGCAGCAGCAAAGCGCAGTGGCGCCAAAGGCACGCGCGAAGTCCGATCGCCGTGTGAGCCAAGAGCGTAGCATGAGCCCGTACAGCAGGCGCTTGATGCTGACTCAAGCTATGGCATCTCGAGACCATGTTCGCTAGCAGCGCGCGAAGCCAAGACTGCCGTGGCATCTGAGAAAGAAAAAGAGCTGCACAATGAACAGCGAGTCAACTCACTGGGGGCGTGGTCGAAGGAAACGGGCATGGTCCAGTCCGTCCACAGTTTGCACAGACAGCAGATCGGCGTTGACGACTAGGAAAAGGAGTGATGAAGCTGTGCAGCATCATGCCGCGCCCTGTGATCATATGCTTTGTGAGGGTCGTGACTACATAAAGCCAAGCTTGGCTTGCGATACGAGTCGTCCTGGGAACTCATCTCGAGAGTCTCATTCAGGATCATTGTCGGATACGGACAGCGAAAGCTTAGGACTCGAGCCTTGCACAGGAATGGTCAACAAGATTGTGGGGATGCTACAGGCATCTGGCCATTCGACTTGCTTGGAAGATTTTCAGACAAACGAAGAGGTTGCGGACAACCAATGGGCTGCTATCATCTACGGCTTAGGTTTGATGGACATCGATCTTGTCGACAGATAAGGACCGAGGAACAGCTGATACATGAACATACCTAGATGACTGTGGCATGCGCATGCGAGGGTTGTGAAGCTTTGTTTCAAGGGTGATAGATTGCTCAGGCTCTCAGTGGCTTATGAAACCTGTACTTGTACCAATCATGATTACTCAGGAATGTATGAATAGCACAAAGCAATCGGTTCTCGCCTTGCCTCATGTACTAATTGACAATTTCCCATGGATGTCTCAGCGCTGCCGACAGTTTCCTCGGGCTCAGATATACCCAAAACTGGTTGGGCGGAGCATATGCAACTCTCTCTGAAATATTCCACCTACTGCTCTGACCTTTTCGGGGCCTCGATAATCCTGATACTGGCACAAGTATACCAAACATTGATGTTGGTATCGCTGCAGGTAAAGTATGCTGCAACTTCTGGCTCAGCAGTTGGTAGCAGCATGGAAAGGCCCTGGCTTCACGATGACGCTATATCCCATGTGAAAAGATAGTCTCCCAGCTCCGTAGGCTGACTTCTTCTGTTTGGTGTTGCTGAGAAAGAATTACGAAAGTTGCTGGGCCGACCGGAACGTTTGCGATAAGCATCGTTCCAGAGGCCAGATAGCTTTACTCATCTTTCAAGTACGATAGCATCAGCACCAGTCCGTCTCTTGCGTCTCTTCTTGGGCCTGTCGCCGCCTTCGCCTTCACCATCATCGGCACCGTCTTTCATGTCTTTGAGATACTTTCGAGCACTCGCGCCACCTCTTTCGAGACCTTGAAAGCCTTCAGCCGTCTCATTCTTGAAATGGCCTTTCCTTGTTCGCTCCACGTATGCTGCACGTGCAGCCATGTCTTGTACTCTGCCAAGCATGAATTCAGATTTGCGAATCGCAAACTTGAAGTCATCGACTTTGATTTTTTGCCGATTTGAGTAGGTAGCGCTTCTCGCGGCGGTGTGACAGGTCTCAATTATGAAATCGGTCACAATCTCATCAAGTACTCGCAAGGTCTCTGGAATGGCGGTATCATCATCTCCACAGGCATATAGAGCCTGTCGGACTGGTATATGTTAGCATGACAGACGGACGAAGCAGAGGCATTGTTGCGTCGATTCGGGGTAGATCTACTCACGCTCTGACTCGAAATTGAGTTGACCCTTATGGCGAGCAGCCCTGGCCCGAACTTCTGTCATTGCTCATATGGTTTCACAGGTCTATCTAAGAACATTACTTCCTGACATGGAGACGTCAGTTGTGATCTAGCGGCTTCCAACACAGTGCTCTAGTCATGCGCACGAGTTGTCGGAGCAAAGTCCGGAGACAGTCTACAAGTCTGCACTGACACCTGGTCGATCAACACATATCTGGCTAAGATTTGAACTGCATACGAATCAAAGACACAAAGAGATTATTGACATCGCTCGAGTCACTCATAATGGTATGTTTAAGCAAGCAAGAGTTCTCGAGGCGGTGTGCTGACTACAAATTCAGTCGGCCTTGTTCAATTTTCAATCTCTGCTGATGGTGATTCTTCTCATCATTTGCACCAGCACTTACGTCCATTCATACTACCCCTCGATGCTCGACAAGAGGAAGGATGGGTAAGTGAAACGGAAGGCGTGACGTTCTCATCTTGAACTTGCTGTTCACTGCAATGCGCTGACCTCTGCTAGCTTTCTTGGTATTTTCTGGAAGTTTGCTCGTGTTGGCGAAAGACTCAGCCCTTACGTGAGCCTGTGTTGTGTTGTCATGGCGGTAAGTTTGGGCAAGAACGTCCTATGGTACATGCACGACTGATTCATGACAGGGGGTTCTTTTGGTTGGTTCATGAGTTGCATCTATCCAATTTCTATGTTGTGGATGTATGAGGTTTAGCAAACATGGTATCATCATGCTGAAAAAGTGAAGATGTCCACTCGAGCCCCCCGTGGTAACTGGGTATCATGCAATGTCCAAACCCAAACGCCGTCAAATGCTTCACATCTGCCAAAAACCAACCCTTGTCATTCACCATGCGTACATGCTTGCCTTTGCCGTGATGTGAGCTGTATCGGTCACAGCGTACTCCGCTGGCCTTGGTCTCATAAGTTCAAAATCATCCTCCTCTAGATCGTCTGCGAAGCTCGCCGACAAATCCGTGTCTGTAGCTGCGCCAATGTATTTGCCTTTCCTACGCTGGACGGCTTGGTCAAGTGCAGTGATCAAAGCTCCACGATCGTGTATCTTTGATAGCGCACGTTCAGTGAAGGCATCTGCTTCCTCGCCAGAGGCATCCATATTTTTGATGATTGCAACAACCTCGTCAATATTTTGATCACGAGCGTAGCGACTCAGGAGCGTATTCCACACCACGGTCGCCAGGGGTACTTTCAGCTCCTGCAGCAAGGACATGACCTTATCAACCATGCCCTTCTCGCCTGCGTTGAATGCTGCAGAAAGAAGAATGCTCCAAGTGAGTGTTCGGGGTGGACAAATTCGTTTGCTAGGCGATTGTCTCAGAGCGTCGAATTGGTTACGCTCTGCAGCATGAGAGATCTGTTCTAAAATCTGATATCTGCCGACTGACAACTCTGCGCGGCCAAAGTCACGATCTTTGCCCACAATGGATGCAGTACCAGTGTCAAGCATATCCAGCAGAATTTGGGTGCAGTGGTCCAACAAAGCGTGATTGTCACGCATTCCCAACATGAAGAATTCCGAAACATATGGTTGCAATGCGCAGACGCGAAAAATGCGGTGACCTGACCTTGCGTGATGCATGTAACGTTGGTAGGCAAACCACAGTCTTGTTGTCCCAGAGAATTGCTCACAATATGCCCGTATCAAGGTCGCTATTGTTGATGGGCGCGGTTTGAACTGTAAGCAATCAGTTTGCCGAACGCTGCTCGTCGGATCTGACGGCAAAAGGCCGAGGTCGATAAGCGGGTCCATGTTGAAGAAGCGAGCGTAAACAGTGAAAGCTTCGTCCAGCGGGCGACCTCCACGCCGAGCAAAACGCCGCTGAAATCTGTCGACAGCTGAAATGGCCAAATTGGCAATCGATGCATCCATAAGGTTATATTCCTCGGCTTGGTCGAGGATCCAATGGATTTCTCTTATTTGAATAGCACTCCCGCACAGCAGGGCCCTGATAGCTCCCGTATCTGGTTTGTTTGTGGTGCTACCAGACATCGCAGCCCGGAATATATCGCGGGCAAGATCGTGCTCTCCTGCCTCAGCAGCGGCTCGGATGATCGTATTGCGAAGGGGTGAATCGGGCCTTACGCCAAGCCGTAGGATGTGCTGAGCAAGACTCACTCGTAAACGAAAAAGGCGTGACTTGGAGCGAAGAAAATCCCGGGTCAGAAGGCCGATGCACGCCTTTTGCACGCAAGTTCGGCTGCGCTCCGCTTCTGGTATCGTCTTGAGGAGCAACAAACTGCGTCGGTGGTTGCCAATACATAGGTATCTGTTGATGAAGGCACAAAGCGTCCGAGTCTCAAGTTTGCAGGACGACTCGTTGACTAGGTTAAAGAGACGTGTAAGTTCATGGCTGCGAAGACGAGCAGACAAGAGACAGACAAGGTCGTGGCTGATCATGTCTGGAAAATGCCTGCTCCAGCTTCGAACAGCAGTGCCTACCATTGCTAGTGTTCGGGTGGTCAGATTCTCCCTGCACTGAGAGTCAATGCCTGAGGGTAGCCTCCTGCTCTTTACTGCGAAGATGTGTGCGACAGCAAGAAGCACGTCCCTCACGACGTGCGCCGGAACGCTAAAAGTCGATCCTTTGAGCAGGTCGCACAGGATGCCAAAAGCTGACGCAGGATTGTTACTTATTGCAAGGAGCAGTATTGCTTGCACATGCTCCTCTTTCCCCTCCACGATCATTGCAGACAAGCTCTTGCGTAAATACCGGCGCTTCAATCTTCCCTTTGCAAACAACAGGTAGCCAGGTACAGCAGATTGGATCTCGGCTCTTGATATTGGGAGTTTGCGAGCTTTCTCAGACAAAGGATGTCGATGATTGGCAAATATGTCTTTCAAGTATCTTTTCCAAACTTGTCGCAATTCTTGATCTCGTAGAGTGCTTGTCAAGCTTTTATTTGTTTGCCCATCTTGCTTGTATCGCGATGTCACCTCTTCCTCTTCCTTGCATTTGGTCGATTCAACGGTATCCCGGACTGCCGCATCATGTGGTTGGTTGATAGCTTGTCGGTGCAGTGCATAAGTCGTCCTGTCCGATTGTCCATGGGGTTGATCAGGTCGACTGCGACGCGCACGTTGTGCAGATTTAGATGTCGAACCTCCGAAGTGACCGTTAAAAGGAGTTTGGATCCTACTAGCGGCGAGTCGTGCTCGCGAATACTGACGAGAGAATCGAATTGGAAATAGACTGCCACGAAAAGGACTCGCCAAGGTTCGTGTCCAGCGCCTTGAACTGGGCATGGGAGAACTCTTGACACATGCAGACTTCAAATTATTCGAAGGCTTGATGAAGTCGAGTCAACGGTTCCTCTAGTGTCAAGCTCGTCTCTTAAAGCGGAGATCAGTTCCGCCCAAGGTGTAAAGCGACGCGGTAGCACTGCGGCAGGTCAACTTCACTGTTGTCGACGTGCCTACAGAGACCAGATGTCGCTGCTCGACACGCCTATGACTGTATAACAGTGGATATACCATATGCGGTCGATCACGGGATTTGTGAGTGCTTTCGTAGACGAGCTGAATATATGTACCGCCAGATCTGACAAATAGCAGGCTGCGGGTGTCGCCACCTCGACAGGAGTTATCTTCTATTCCTTCCTAATCTCGCGCCAGCAGCGTGCTCAACAGTCACTTCAGCTTCGCGACCAAGCGCTTTTAATCGATTCACTACATGATCGGGATGTTCTTCTACCAGAGGAAGCACCTGTGCACTGGCAGCGTAGCAAACTCCGCGGTACTAAGCCAACCTCTGCGGGCTTGAAAAGATGGTGGAACAATCAAGTCGAGTCAGCTGATTCTTGGCTTCACTCAAGTAATATGAGGAGAGATATTAGTTCAGTACTTAGTTCAGCACGTTCTTGGGTCGGTGGTGACGCTAAGGATCGAGAGCGCGATATAAATTTGTCGAGGTAAATTGATCGAGGTAGATTCGACCTAGCCTAGGGTTTAGGGTGTAGGGCTATATTAAGATTTATAAACCCTTACTAAGAAAATATAGAGAATATAAGTATTCGATATTTAATATTTAATATTTATACAATTTTATTAACTTTTATACTAAGGTATATCTCAGTTTCGAGCTATATAATATATAGATATAATATTAGATTAATACATATAATATATACTTATTTTATTTGTTTGGATTCTCTATATTTATTTTTATATTATTAAAAATTTAAATACTTATCTATAGAATTTATCGTAACCGGCTCGCCTAACCGGCTATGGGATCTAATAAAATTGGTTCTTTATAAGTAACTTTTATAAGTTATTAACCATATACTTCTTGGTACCAATCGATTAGTACCACTAGTATTAATCTAATTACTCGCCCAATATAAAACTTATAGTAATAAAAAGGATATATTCGTAATCTAGGATATTAAAGCTATATAAATATATATAATATATAATATATATACTATTAATAAAGAATCTACCCAAATAGGAAATAAAGTCGTGGCGCTCGAAAATTGGCTTTGGTACCAGTAGCCGTGATATTAATCTAGTTTCTTTATATATATTTTATATACTATAATATAGCGTTATTAATATTCTATAAAATATACCTAACTATACACTCCTTAGTACCAATCGATTGCTACCACTGATACCAATCTAATTACTCGCCCAATATAAGACTTATAGTAATATAAAGTATATACTCGTAATCTAGAATATTAGAGCTATATAAATATATATTAATAATAAAGAATCTATTCAGATAGGAAATAATATCTTAGCGGCCTAAAATCGGCTTTAGTATTAATAGCCGTAATACTAATCTAGTTTCTCTATATATATACTTAGGGTTA
>JANIPN010003757.1:0-24777 GCA_027478595.1 Erythroxylum anguifugum
CCCTCCCCCCTTCTTCCCCCTAAAGATCCCCTACAGGGCCCCTAGACTTCGCCGGACGGGCGACGATTAATCCTCCAACCAACAGTAGTACCGCCGTCCCAAAGAGCCGGCCCAAAGCTCCTTTTAATTCGCCCACACACACGCGCGCTTCAAATTCGATTCGTAGCAAAAGACGGCTTTCAACTGCGGAGTCTCACAATCCGTGTCACCTCCTTCTCAGGACCTTCTGTAACTCTAAGGCTAGCTAGGAAGCCCCTTGTGCAGCAACCGTGATCCAGCATAGCCGCTTATTGCGTAAGCCTTAAAATGACATATGTATATAATACAGGTGTTGCCAGCAGTTAGAAGGACTGTAAGTTGTAACTATAATTTTACCTCTACACAAGCAATCAATTTCTTGATCCGCCTCTGCGGAAATGACCATGTAATATTACGCGCATGCGTAACAAATCAACTGATACTCGTGTAATAACGGTCCAACTCGTGTAGCAGACTCCGATCTCAGGCGTAGAAGCCAAAACATGCTTGAAGAATCTGTAGAGAGAGATAATAAAAACGTCCACAGGACTTCGCAAATGACATTGACAATGATACCTTTGCGGTTACATCATGCCAGCCTCTACCAGGCATCCTAGATCATTCGAAATTTCGAAGAGGGGCGTTGTACATCTTCATTCCGTAATCACCATCCTCGTGGTATAGCAGTAGTTATGTTGGCTGAATAATGGTTAATCAAGCCAACAGCACCTTTGGCCACCCAGAGCTTTTGCGTTTGTACGTACATAAAAGGCCGAGTGTAATGCTAAACAACAAGTTTCGAAACAACTCGATGCTTTTTCCTGCTCACATGGGGCCCGCGACATCAAATGGTCACACAAAGTGTCCTCGATCTTACGTCCCCCAGGGCAGGTCGGCAGGTCTCGGCTCGACTGTGCACACGGAATGCTTGTGCATGGAAAAGAATCCTTGGTGATTCCTCGATATGAATTGAAATGCAAGCTCAAAGGGACAGGCGCCTGAAACGCCTATTGAGAAAGGCCAGCATCTCGGCAAATAATGAGAAAACGCATTAAGGACCTAGATAATTGAGTATTGCGACATTCCAGGAGGCGAAGTTGCGTTCAGTGAAGTCCAGCAACGAGCAACCGGACGAGTCTAGGAAACTTCAGGTCTTCCAATTCCAAGTTCCCAACTCGGGCCGCTCTGATACGAAGAAGACAAATCTCAGTCGCTTCGTAAGCTTATCCGTTTTCAAGCCACATGCGCTTGCGTGATCCATCTCGCAACAACCTATTTCCACACACCGCCCCTCCGAGTCCAGAGCTGCACGAACGGCGCCCAACACGAAGTGGATAGAGGAACGGGAACTGCGGCACACAGATTATTATTACCTCAAGGACTGAAGAACGGAGGGTCAGCCGGTTTCTGAAACGCACGTCGACCGATCCAATCAGGTCCAGGCCAAAGACTTCGCGAGAGAAACGTTTTGGTTCCTTCCTCTTATTTCGCTCTCTCTTCCAGCCAACTCAGGCTGCCTTGTGACACCGGTCTTGCATCTGTGGGCCAGCAGCAACAATTTGTGCTGGGAGAGCGGTTTCTTGACGCCAAGTCAAGCGAGCTCCGAGAGGTGCGGGTTTCAGGCCAGCGCACAAGCGACAACTCCATCGCTCGAGTCTGATAGCAGTTTCGACTCCCCACTTCTGCGTCTTGGAAGCCTCGTGTTGGCCGCCAATGACGGCGCCTTCTGGCTTTGTACAAACCATGAAGCACCGAAGCTTCCTGCTTCAGCTGACGTACCATCTAGAGGCTCAGCAATGCTAGGGTCGCTTCACTAGTGCAGATATGACTACGTGACTGTGAAAGGTCATGGCCGCACAGCGTATCGAGCGACTGACCAATACGTGGTCGACCGACATCGATGCGGAGATATAACGCACGGGCACTTGGATCTGCACACCACAAGGCCGCCGGCCTTGCAGCAAGAGTTAGCGCCCATCGACTACATACTATGTAGTACATAGTACGGAGCAAAAGTCTGGTGTCGTTTGTATGCAACCGTTGAGGGGACGACAGGCATCATCCCCGCAGTGCAATCTATTTTGCCACGCCAGAGCCGCAAGACTCTCTGTTCAGTGGCTGGGTGCGGACTGGTGCGGACTGGTGGAGGGCTGACGAGCGCTGTACGGGCTGGACGCTGCATATTCAGGAATAAGCAGTCAACTAGAAACTCAGAAGCGTCTCAGACAGTTATTCACGCAATACGGATCCGTAGTCAGTTACGATGCCATAACAGCACGGTCAATACTTGCCGTAGCCCTGCTTTAGGCATTCCCCACCAAGCCAAAGCCACGAAACGAAACGTTTCGATTCAACTAGCACGGTGACCTGGTGGATCCAAAATATTTTTTGTGATTGCAAAACCTGCAAGAAAGCCTGCGTGTTTTGTTTTGTGCCGCCAGGCCGTAGTCAATGAGCCCAATAGCTCGTCATTGTAGGAACTACCTCAGAGCTGCGGGCATGCGGACGGCCAGTCTTACCGCGCCTCGTGTCGAAAGGCGGAGTTGATATCTGTGCAGCCACGCGTCGAATCAGCCAGATGCTGGCACTGGTTGTTGTACAAGGATCTTGCCAGATTCTTTGAAAACCTCAGTAAATTTGATGACACCCTTGTATTGAATGTGTATGGGGTTTCACACGGTGCTAGCCAATTATAGAACTTCGCGAGTCTGCTGTGAATGATTAACATCTAAAAGTTGTCGCCAATTTGTCACGTTCAATTGTCTTCCGCTTAGAACACGCCAAATTGGCTGGAGTTTGTAGTGAAACATCATTTGCCTACGTTCAGGCTGCAAGATCGTCACTGTCAGAGCTTTGTGATCGGCGTTTTCAAAACCCAAACTCATACCTGGGTGGGTAAGCGTCGGCGTCACCACTGGAATACATCAACACCGAGATCATCACCGCAGGAATCATTCAATACAATCTCAACTACTCTTTGCTACATGCTGTTTCAGGATTTATTAATTAACGTGCCTTCGACGTTATTACTGCCTCCGAATTAATTGCACAAGGTAAAGTGCCTAATGGTGCTGGTGCTAACTCTTGGTCGGTTTCTTTCCAGTGTGATATAATAATGTCACACTACAAGTGGCAAATTCTGTTTTGAAACTTGTTACTGCATGTAGTGAATCTTAACCTGAGCAATCATTGGGTTTTGAAGCTGCACGTTAGACACCGGCTCGACCATCTCAACGCAATCAATATTTATACTTAATCTATAGATTGGAACACAGCTGTTGTGAATAGTTTTAATTTAGCAATGCGTTATCTCAGGCATCTAAAATAAGCCCCAGACACCGTTTTTGGAGGCGGTACAAGCCTGAAAAATGTTCTTGATGCTTCGACGCAATTTGTTGAACTAGTTGCTCTGGTTTCCTGCACTTCGAGTATCAAATTATTCCTAAAACTCATTCGATTTCTGTATTCTGTTTTTGCTTCCGAACGGATGTACACCGTAATCAGTATTCCGTCAAAGTCTGCCCTTATTGCTTGTTTCGATCGAAGCAAGGCTTACGAATTCAACTAGCAACGATTTAGCTACCACTACGCTACATAGCTAAGAACATCTGTTGTGCAAAGGTTTGGGTTTAGCCTTTTAAGAAAAGCCTACGAGCGGCTTGAGAAGCTTTTGATCTTGGAGGAGAACAATATCATTCACAAAACGAGAAACGTGCCATCCGACCTAGGAAATGTAGAAACTAATCACTTCGAGATGGATTCTGGTACTAGGCTTTAGGAGCCGCTTCATAAATTACAAATGTCTTGTTTGTCGTAGTTCTCCAGCTGTTGCCTTCGTATTGGGCCTCTAGTCAACGAAACAATGGACAAAGTAGCCTCTGTAGGGTTCTAATCACTTAAAGCATGAACTTTGCCGCGGCAACCCTTTCCACCTACCACAAAGACTTGACGATAATGGTTTAAAAAGTTAGTCTAGTAGACTGGCTAGGTTATGGAGTTGGCTTTTGCTGTTGGAACTGTCTTCACACTTGTTCTCGCTTCTGAGGGTCTGGCCGACTCTGAGTTCCTCTGCCCGTTTCTCGACGGCATGCGGAGTCCAAACCTCTCTGTACTTCTGGCGGAGCTTGCCGGGAGAACCTCCTTTCAAAGTTGTATCCCTTGTCCCTGTAGAGTCAATTGGAATGTGTCGATGCTCTAAAGATATTTGCCGGTGCTTACCATCGGTAACTAGATCTGGTGGATGAGTCGATTTAACTAACCCATCACGTCCATGTTGGATTAAATCTTCTACCTCAACCGCCTTCTCGATGCCATGCTTCTTGCCTTGTTTCTTCGTATTGACAACCTTAACAGCTCTATCATCTTCTTGAAGTATGTCTTTATCGGGTTTGATTGGAATGTGTTCTTTGACTAACTTTTCCTGGGCTGCCTTGTTGAGAGCCATGTTACGGCGTGCTTCCGCCTCGTTGCGTAGTCTCGTATCTTCTGCCCTGACACCACCAGCTGCGAAAGCCCTGAAAGGGTGACCGTGAGGCGTGTCAGGAAGACCATTCCATCCAACCGAATAGATTGCGGGTGGATATACAGGGTCCGAGAACTGAGGCAGGTGACTATCTCTGCTGTAAATTTCACGCTCTATATTGCTGGTTTGAGAAGACCCTCTGCTACTGTCTACTCTATTCTCATCTTGACACATACTGCATTCGTGCTCCGGGTACCAGCACTGGTTAGAGCATTGGTGGCCACAAGGTAGAATCTTCATACACGGTTGCTCACACGCAATATCTTTATGGACTTGTGGATGGCATCGGAGATGACACTGGTGACCACAAGGCAAGTCTGCCTCGCAAAGCTGACTGCAGCCACCATCGATCTTCTCAAACTCGCTCGGTTCAGATATATATGTGGCGTTACCATGGTTCTTACAGATAAGCGGAAGCATCTTCATGATTTTCTTCTGCTTCTCTCCCATAACTTTCAAGACCTTGTTCCATAAAGGACTCTTTTGATATATTGCAATGCAGTCACCAAACAGGTAGAAGCCGCGACGAGCACGTGAGAGAGCGACACAAACGCGATTGTCCACGCTCAGGAATCCAATCACACCTCTATCATTGTTACGGGTCAATGACAGAATGATGACTTCGTTTTCTTCCCCTTGGTACGAATCCACTGTGACTACTTTGCGAGGGAGATTGCAAAGAACCTTATTGTGGGCCATGCTCTTAAGAATTTGCTTGCGTTGACCATTATAAAACGTCAAAATCGTGATTTCCTCCGGTGCGAGGCCGTTTTGTACGAGGTAGAGGTAAAAGTTGGTAATGAACTCTGCTTCTCGTAGATTTTGTTTCGAAAGGGCATCGTCATTTGATTCCGGAAAGCTGTGGCTGATGAAACATGTGTTAAGTCCTCCCATTCCTGGAATATCCTCTCTGTCTTCGACAGAGGGATGGTCTCTGAGTTCTGGATAAATAGGGTTGACGATCTCTCGAATACCAGGCCGCATCCGCCGTTGCATTTTAAGCTGGGTGAACTCAAGGCCGTTGTTCACAAGTCTTTCGAATAATGACACATCCAGATTCCATGGTTCGCTCTCGAACTCCTTAATGTTGCAGTGACCACGGAGCTGCTGGTGATCTCCAACGAGAATCAGATGCTCCAATGACGGGAAACAAGCTACTGACGTATACATTTCGAGTGTCTCGGCAGCTTCTTCTATTAGGACGATTTTTGGCTGAAGGCTTGAAATGAGAGCTCGGTATTTGCTAAGACCTGTTGTAGTCATGCCAATAATTTTAGTGCTCTGGTCTCTCAGGATAGCAAAGTCCTGTTCCCACCGCCCGATAGTGAATTCTTTAGAAAGTCTTTTACAATCTGCGGCGATTCTTCGAACACGCGAAAGGATCTTAGCCTTGGCCATCTTTTGAAGATATGAATATACAGATCCGCGGTAGCTTGGATTCATGTGAGATAAATCGGGATAGGACTTAAGGCAGGAAATGGCTCGATCCTCGGAATACTCTGGATGAGTAGACGTATAATATCCTTTTTGGAAGTGAATATTGGTACCTTGGAGAAGCTCAAACTTGTCGTCTTTGAATTCAAGCTCGACATCTTCCTCTTCGGGGCGGTGATCGTTGCACTCCTCAAACTCGATGTCGATAATAGAGGCTTCGTTGGCCCATTTAAACCGATGAAGACTGTTGCCGCAGAAAATGTTGATAGGATCATCTGAGTCATTGAAGTCTTCTCCAACATAGTCTTTGGGAATTTCTTCGAGGGATTTTGCTTGTTGTTCTGTTATTAACCCCAAAGATTTGAAGGTGCTAGCAGAGAAAGGTTTATCAATTGTAAGAGGGTATAGGACCTCTTGTAGCTCACGAAGAAGACTGCGCTCGTTCCTTACTGCTTGTTTTGTAGTCGTTGAAGATTCCACGGTCACATCTTCGCGGATTTGTTGCATGGTACGAGGTCCGATAACGTCTTTGTCTAAAGTCTGCCCACCTAGTCGGATAAACCGAGGCTCAAATTTGGAGATGTGGCGGAGAAGTTGATCAAGGGCATGATTAGTGTGGGCCGAAACAATGATAGGAGGATCGTCATTGCTCATGTTTGCCAGCATTGTACGAAGTGCGACAATGGAGATATGAGTCTTACCCGTACCAGGAGGGCCTTGAACTATGGCCAGTCTCTTAGTCAAAATGCGGCGAAGAGCATCTAGCTGAGAACTGTCAAGTTCAGAGAAAGCTTCGCCATTTTCGTCTTTCTCTGTGAGATCAGGCCAATCTTCAAAAACATTGAGACATTCATGGCTCTCAGGTCTCTGTGTTGCTTGCCCCAAATCCATTTGTGGCTTATCTTGCCTGTATCTGGGAAATCCTATCCGTGGATTAACATCTACGATGTGCTCTGACAGGGGGAAACTTGTAAGTTAGTTAGCGACTTGCTTGGTTTATTTCTAGCCTATGGGTACCTTTCTCCTTGAAGCTTTTGTAGGGCTTTCAATGTATGCTTATTTGCTTCCCAATAACCATTACTGGCTTCCACCATGAGCCACTCTTCTTGAGGGTCGTACTCGAACTCGCACGGATCGCCCCACTCTAGGTATATACATGGCTTTGACGGAGGCTCTACTTGCAATTGTGCACAAACACGAGAGACAACCGTGGCAACCTTACAAACTGTCCTGAAGCTATCGCTTTTTGGCGTCAAAGCCACAATCGTCCCGGTCTTAAGCCGTTTAGATTGTGCCCAGCGGATCCTCTTCTCAGACCGTCTTGTTGAGAACTCAATCTTAACAGCAAGCGTTTTTCGACTCAATGTGATACCGATGATATGTGCCTTAGTGAAAATTCAATAACACTGTCTCAGTTGCGTTAATGAGGACTTACCGCTTCATAGATACGAGTATTGATACTGGAATCCTTTTCGATCAGATGCGGGTATGCTCTGACTTCATCAACTGACTCCCTCAACGGTGTTATCGCATCCTCACGGAAAAGCTGATACTGGGTCTCAAGGTAAAAGTCTTTCCCTTCTGCCCACGGCCCCGTGACTCTGTTCGGCTCTAGTGATTTTTCAAAGTTCGTCTCGGCCACTCTTCCATTTTCTATATGGCCAATCTCCTTAGAACTGGGTACTTCAGGTTCATGGAGCCACGGAGCAGGGCATGATGGAATACTCTTAACGTATCCAGTGATGTAAGCGCTAGCATTCATCGTCACTGCAGATCGCTGAGTAGTGATCAGGCTGTTGATGCCTTTTTGTGTTCGAAGATGGGATTCACGCTGTGCATAGCGGTGCGTGGATCGGCGTCCTGGACGAGATACATGTATTGGTCTCCCTCAATGATGTCAGCATAGTTCGTTCTACAACTAGCCTTCACTTACATTCATCTGCACTACTGTCAGAGCATTCATGGCTTTGTGAATGGTAAATATAGGTTTGTACTGAGACTCTGGAAAATGCTCTTGATTCGTAGTATTTGACTTACCATCATTGGGTTCCGGTTCATCATCGTGGCCATCAACAATCCCCTTCGAAGCCATGATGATAAATTTTGACAGAGGCTTATTCGTTGTAGAATTTTGTCTTACTGTCTAAATTTCACGGTAACAAGATTTCAACTTAGATAATTCCTGTTTGCCAAAGATATTTCTTATATTTGCTGAGGTTGTGAGTGAACAGTTCCAGTTTGACCCAAACAAATAATTAGCCTTCACTGCAAAGAGAGGGGTGAAGCTGGTAAAGAGGGGCAAGGGGCAGCTGGAACTCCACATAAAGAAGCTGCCAATAAGTAAGCCAGTAAAACAAGTCGGTAATAGAGTAATGCGTATTCCGCTGACAAGTTCGTTTGTGGGGATGTTTGAGTCCGGCCAAACGTAGGCAATCTTCGGTTGCTCAGCCCACGCAGCTGATACTTAGTAATATATTATGGGAGTTGACCTAGCTTCTGCTAGGCACTATGAAAACTTTGAGGGTAGTTAAAAGCGTAATTAAAAGGTTACATGTAAGTCTTGCTGTTTTGTATTGACGTGTTTACTCTTCTCGCCCGAGCTTGAATTGCGGCTTGAATGAGCGGGATGAGCGACTCTTGAATTGGATACGGCATTCCTGACAAAGGTAATAGACAATACTAGAGGACACAGAGCTGGTTCGCTATACTTGAACTGATACTCACTCAGGCAGTCTATCTCGCGCCAGAATAATAAGATCACGAGACTCACGATGAAGTACTTCAAGGTATATTCTAAAGCTTTGATCAACTATTCGCATAGCATTCGACGAAATACATCCATAGCGACTAAAGCTAACTCACAATGTTGACTTAACCGTCACGCCAGACAGAAACTAATCTTGCCTGTCTCAATGTCTATCCAAACAAATTACCGTGACAAACGACACTACTCAGCTTACAGACTATTGTTAAGAAGCTCCTCAAAGTGACTCTTGAGTTGCTCAAACTCTTCCTCGATGATCTCTTCAATCTGGCCAACGGCCTCGCGAAGAGGCGTAGAATCGATTTCATGTTCGACGTTCTCGTTGAAAGCCAAACTATCATCAATGATCTCTGAGAAGTTCGAGGATCCTCCACCGTTCCAGGCAAGAATATTCTCAGTGTTCGAGGGAACATCTGTGAGTTTGTCGACGCTTCCAATCGAGATCAAACTAGCCTTGAGTTTCTTCGGGCTGATATCCGCGACAGCGTAGTCCGAGTCCTTAGAAGGCTGCAGGGATAGAAGATATGCCAGGAGACCAGCGATGTGGGGAGACGCCATAGAAGTACCTGAGATTGTATTGGTGGCGTACTTGCTGCCGATCCAGGTGGATAGGATATTGAGACCAGGAGCAAAGATGTCGTTGCATTTACCAAAGTTGGAGAAATATGCACGTTCATCTGCAAGGGTGGAAGCACCGACAGTGACCGCCTTTTCGGCTGCGGCGGGAGAATACTGACAGGAGTCACTGTTGTCATTGCCAGCGGCGACGGCGAAGTGAATTCCTGCATCAACGGCAGCATTGACCGTGGCGTCGAGAACTGCCGACTTGCCACCCCCCAGACTCATGTTTGCGGCGCTGCCCTTCCATTTCTTGTCTTTCTTTGCTTTCATGGCCTCCGCTTTTTTCCTGTGAGATTCTGTGGCATATTCTACTCCTTTAGCGACATCGGAGATGGAACCAGAGCCATTTGATTTGAGGACCTTCACGGCAATGACGTTCGCTTTCTTAGCTACGCCGTACTTCTTCCCGGCAACAGTTCCAGAGCAGTGTGTGCCATGTCCGTTGCCATCTTCATCGACATCGTTGGCGGGAATGGTTTTGCCCCAGGTGGCACGGCCTTCGAAATCAACATGGTCTACGTTTGTGCCAGTGTCGATGACGTAGACATCAACTCCTTCACCGCCGTCTGCGGAATATAGGTACTTGTTAAATGTACCGAAGCTTAGGCCTTGGCGATGTGAAATCCGAGCAAGACCCCAAGGAGCATTCTTCTCAAGCTCGGGCGGATCTTCCTCCATGGTATGAACTTCTGCATCTCGTTCAACAAAAGCAACCTATATGATACGTGATTAGCATTCATTGTGACTACTTGCAATTGGGTGGATGGTTGGCCGAGTCACGTGCCGAGGATGCAACAATATACGATGATGCAATTGGCCGAGCTGGGCGAGAACTGGACAGCTTACATCTGGGTGTCTTCGAATTTGCTCGATAGTTTCGTCGTCAAAATGACCTGAATAGCCTAGAAAGCTACCGGGGAAGTGGTAAGTGTGCTTCAAGCCCTCAAATACGGTGTCGAGAAAGGGGAATTCTGAACGCTTGCGAAGCTCTAGCCTTTCCTGGCTCTCTTGATGTAGCGTTTGCACCCATTCGTGGTGCGAGCCAGCATCTGTATGGGTAATGTGGTCTTTAAAAACAACAATGTATGAGTTTGGGATTTCTTTCGCACTCGTTGATGAGAGAAGAGGTGCGGCTTCGCCGTGGATGGTGTCAATGAGGACCGGTGACGCAGAGACCAGCAACGGTAGTACCGTTGATGCAAGGGCGCCCTTCATAATGATTGTCTGGGATGCAGATGCAGGTACAAATATCTTTAGAACGCACAAAAGAGAATGCAAGATGGATGAGTGAGGATGGAGTAGTCGCCCTCGATGTGAAGATGGACGATGGATAGTTTGAAGGCTGGAGGAAGCTTGAGGTGATAAGAGAACAAATAGGTGTGGCGGGCGATGGTCGGAGCTCCCTCGCCAAGCCCGGGTAGAGCATGAAGTCAGCAGGCAACAAGAACGCAGTTGTCCTAGGGCGCGCCACCGTAGCACAGCCCTCGATGCCTCATTGGGGGTAAACGGCTACCAGTTACGGTTAGCATTGGTCGTGCTAGGGCCACAGCGCTCACTATACTGCACATAATTGCTCGGATGCTGGCCACGAGGACGCCATAATGCGACCGGGTGACCTCTGCCGGAAATCATATTCCTTCTGCAGCAAAGAGTGGCCCAACAAAACGAGATCCCTGGTTGTCGGGTGTCCTGTTGAGTCTGATGACTTGAAAGCTGACATTCTCATAGATGAACCAAGGTAACACGGAATCATGCTCAGGCGACCTGCAAATTTATGAGAAGTCTACCCCCGGCTCGTGTTATTTAGTGTCCTGCGTCTAACAAGTCTGGTTGAGTAGATCCTCAGCCCACATGAGATAGGGCAGGAGAACTGAGCAGAATCTGCAGCAATGGCAGGCTACTCGATTTCTTGCATTCAAGCTCGGATACCGTTTTTTGAATATCAATGATGATTCAAATGTCGTTCAAATTTTGACGAGATGGCCGAATGCGACGTCGTATTGCAATTTGTGTCCAGTAATTTACGGTGGCTACAAAATGCGAAATACAGTCTCGTTCGAACTATTATTGTGGATCACGCTGCTAATGATCTGAAAAGTAAAACTATTTCCAGATTTTTCAGTTCAACTCAGCAAATTCGTCGATCTGGTGCGCACATCTATTCTCTCGAAAAGTCTCCCGCACATCGGCATCGTCATATGTGACTTAAGTATTATTGGCCTACCTGGCTATTTAATTGCTGGAGAAGTCGTTAAAGCTGGTGTTTGAAGTGCTCGCTATTGTCTCAACTAAAGGGAGTGAGCCATTATTGGAATGAAGCTCTGCGTCACTCCATTAGCATGCTCCTGATCGTCGCCCAACCACCTGCTGCGCCAATCAATATAGCCAGAAGTATCGTATTCCCTTCCCAAGTGAGTCCGAGATATGATATTATGCCTATAGCAAGCTCCTTGTGCCTCGCCGTAGCTCGTCTTCGCCTCCAGGTAGAATCTATTGCGACTGGTGGCAAGATCTGAACATCATCTCCATAGCGTTCTGGTGGGCTGGTAATCATTTTCAGAGGTATAGTGACAGACAGTGCGACGGGACGATGGTCTGAAGTTGACATTAAAGGAAGAGCAGTATATAGGTTCGGTACTATAGTTACGGAGGAATCACGTTGTTTCATCCAAGGTGGGACATCTAGGTATAGAATCCTATCACACCAGCTGGGCCAACGATGGCTTGCCCATGCCAAGAGCGAAGATTGGTGTCCCGACATATCATCCGAAGAGTCCTCATATTTCTCTATAGCTGCTCTAGCTTCATCGGAGTATTTGTAGGTTGGTGGAAACCGTATCGGAGGCTCCTTGAAGCCTTGAAATGTCTTGCCAGCCTCCATCTCCATCCCGAGCTGATCGCGTTTTAAAAAGTCGGTAAATTGCAGGGAGTCAATCTTGCCGTCAGGCCTGGGAAACATAGACAAATCTTCCATTACAGGCCTCGTACTAGAAGTACGGTAGTTGAGGTCACCAGCAAGAAACAAATAGGACGTGGCTGTAAAGATTCCCGGCTGTGATTGTAGTTCGTCGCTTCCAAGCAAAGGTGCTTGTTCCTCGAATGACCCGTCCGAGCTCCCTCTCGTCGAGGTGAAAACGAACCTTTTGACAATGTCCTGCCAATCCTTATTTCTCCTTTCAAGCATCTCTTCCATGGGGGCTAAATGGGCAGCAAGAAACGTGAGCTGTAGTGCTTCCGTGGAAGTAACTTCGTAGCTCAAGCGAACTCCAACACAGCCTTTATTGCCTGTCTCATACCAACCAACTCCCGTTCCCCCTTCTTCCAAGCCTCTTACCCGGTCCTCAACGCTTGTCCGAACGTATATCATAAGGGCAGTCATGCCGACATTCCTTGTAATGAGATGAACGTAATCCTCACCATCATGCCCGTTCCACGTCTTTGATACAACTTTCACTGCTTCATCAAAGCGTTTGAAGTAAGCAGCAAGGAATGAGCCACCAAGAAATGCGTATGCTATGGGAGCTATTTCTTGTAAAGAGAGAACGATTAGCTCAGGAGTGGGGGTCCTCGATAGATTTTGAATCAAATGTCTGGCAAAAACATCAGGCTTTACCAGTTCACGGCCGCAGTTGAAGCTGATGATGAGGGGGCTTAAAGTTGCCATCACACCTCCAACTCTGAAACAAGTTCAATGCATTTTTGAAGATTCGAGTAACATGTGTTTAAGACTCACTATTGAATAAAGCACGGCTGGCGATACATACACGGTAGGAGGTACCTAGCGTGCCTAGTTGACCTCGGCGGGTTTGCCGGCCCGAACCCAGCCCCGAAGGCCTAAGCAATGGAGGTTTCACTCTTCGCAGTCAGTACTCATACTAGACGCGCATAACAGATTATTGGTTATGAGCTGCTTATGTAGGCTTTCGGTTCTGACTAGTATCCTGAATAAACGTAAACCTTGCAGGTTATTTCACGTGTAAATGGGAACATAGGGGTAGGAACAGCTTCTTCTATATACAATTTTAAAGGCATCTATCTATATATTATTATTGGTTGTTATAAGAATTTAAATAAGGAAAATTTGGGCATTGCCTTTATGGCGTAGAGGTAGCGCGTTCCGCTCGTAGCCCAGGCATAAGCGATTACGGAAAGGTCCTGTGTTCGATCCACAGTGGAGGCATTAGTTTTTCATTTTTTTTATTTTACCTTCAATAACCGGTTTATACGTTTATCAATGGAGCAAACATGGGCATGAAGATCGGCGGTTCGACAGCAACGGGGGGTTGAACTGTCCTTTAACTATCTTTCTACAGACGTGGCTACAAGGCTTGGTTACTGTAACCTGGGAAATGATCGTTGATTCGAATTCAGAGATCATGACCTGAATTGCAACTTCTCGTGTAGGTTGACTTCAAATTGTGAACTTCGAGTAGTGGACGGTATGAAATGGGAAATAGGGAAATATTAGAAATTGCGAGAGCTGCCTTAAGGTATATATCCATCGTAAACCTGTGGAATGATAGAACCCGCCCATAAGCATACATACACAACAATCATAACTGGATGCCAGGCCTTAAAACCCTTGCTGACGATGCCATTTGCTCTCCCAGCCTGGAAACCAAGGGCTCTCATCAAGCGTTCGAACCTCCCACCCCTCCTCTATAGTTCCATTGGCTCGCTGCTCTTCATCCCATTCCTTTAGTTTTGGTAAAGCGATATGCTCTACATGCCAAGTACTCTTGTATTCCATTATGTTCTTTTTGCCCCTAAGAAGGACCTCCCTCACTAAAGCTGGGATATATGGTTCGTCCCGAAACTCTGTCATCGGGGTGAATAGACCCTTGAAGTTGAATACTATTGCGCCGGAGACTGGCAAGCGGCGCAATGTTTGCCAATCAACTCTTAAATGAAGACGATTTAATTCCATGGACGGGTCTTGCGAAAGACGATAGAGCTCATGTGGGTCTCCTGGGGGCATATAGAGTGGGGTGTCGACCTCCAGACCCCATGATCCACGTTGTATGGGTTTGGACGAAGGCATCTTCGAGAAAAATCTATCGATATTAAACTCCAAAAACCCACCGAATGTAGAAGGATTGCTAACCTGTCCATCGAGAATTCCATTTTCTCCTTGTAGTCGGGTATAGGTTCATGGATCTCCTTTAGCTGTTTACCGATCTTGGTGCTAACGTTCCACCCTAGTGCCGAGCATATAATTCCTGCACGAAAGTAATAAAAGCCGTCTTCCGGATTCCTCAACATAACGGCGAAATCTTCCGGGATATTGTGTAGGAGTACTAGGAGTGGGTGATGGTCCTTTATCACTGTCTGATTCTTCAGCAACGCATTGTGGAATACATAGCCGCGCTGATCCTGACTAAGAGAGAAGAACTGAGGGTATCTGCAACAATAGAATTGTAGTGCCATTTCCATAATCTCTTTGCACGCCAGTTCACTTCCTGGGAAATAGTCTAATACATGATTTGCATGCTTGCCAAAGAGTTCGATGCGAGCCTGGACCGTTCCAATATAAGACTTTTCAAGCTCTAGCCACCAATTGGTTTCCAACTTTGTCAAAGCTTTAGTAGGTTAGCAAATAAAGTCTAACGGCTTCTGAAACATACACATTGTCTGATGATAGGCCCACCTGAAGGGCCGATAAGGCCTTGGGAGCGCAGTTTCAATATTAAAGTTGTCGTAGGGTTCAGGCATCGGAACCCCACTCAAGGCCGAGTAATTTGGGAAGTCACCAAGGGCCGCGACCTCCTCTAATGATATTTGCATCGGAGTGTACGTTGAAGGCCTACATTTTCTGTAGTCGGCCTCAAAGGGAATAATGGCCTTGACGAACTCTGTCTGGCTCACCGGTTCCCCCTTCAGGATGTCAATTCCAGGAGCGGCAAGAGGTAAGTTTTCTCGAGTTGAAGGAGGAAACACGGTTTTGTAGTCGGTTTGAGGGCCTGCTCCGGAAGGAGAAGGGACTTTCTTCGTAGGCGACAGTGATCGCGGAGGGGTAACGGCCGTAGAGTGAGGTCGTCCTCTATTTACAGCAGGTACATACGACAATAGAACATCACGCTGGCTTTTGCTGGTGAATCTGAGAAATACGGCCACTGAAACAAATAACGCTAGAAATGGAAGGGTCAACGACCCAAAGATTGCCATGTTGAAGGGATCACAATGAATGCCCACGCTACTGGCGACCAGATGAAATCTATAGACAAATAAGAGGCTTGGAATTGCTGGGAGCCGAAGAAGACGCAGTGTCAGCAACTGTATGTCAGACCCCGCAGCTGAAAGATTGGTCTCGACTGAGTGCGTGAAGCAGGGAGTGACCATACGATCGATTAGCCGTGGAATTTCTGCTCACTTTATCCTTTGCAGGGCAACTCGGACACACAATCATTCGCTACTCACGCTTGATCGTTTGTATCCGGAGTCAAAGGGTAGACGCAGCTGATTGAGCGGCGAGGTACGGCGATCCGACTTGAGATCGCCCGGGTATCCCAGTCACAGCCGCTTGCTGCAGAACAAGTACCGAAGGCGTGGACCATCGACAATCCACGACAGTGTTCTGAAAGTCGGTACGTATTTGTGGTCTGACCTAGGGTTCAGAGATGCATGAGTACGAACATCTAAGGCCGCGCGCTGCTGCGTTTGCGAGGGCGTACGACGGCTTGCCCTCTTTTATATTCGGCGCTTGCTTCACAACACCCACTTCGAGCCCACCACCTTCGCGTCCCTGCCTCGAGCAAAGAAATCGGCCAATTCCCAATGCATAATGTCATGGCACCCGCAATCCGCAGACCTGCTCGTAAGTAGGTAGGAAGGTAGGCAAGCGGGCAGGCAGGCGGATAGGTAGGTAGGTAGGAAGGTAGGTAGGTAGGCAGAGCTGTGGTGCGTTGTTGTCAAATGGAAGCAGCTGTTCTGGATTCGCTTTCCACATTGGGTATGGCTTTACGGAATCCGAGAGACACTCCTCATCCGGGAGTGCCAGACTTCTCCACACAGGTGCAGTGGGATGAATATAGCCACGATGAAGCATACTTTCGCTCTGTCTGATGGGAGGGCATGGTGTCCCTTCGAGTAGTTACTGCTGATTTGGAGGGGGGACCATGGCAGCCCGCACTAACAGCTATCCAGTCGAGGCTGCTCGTTGACAGCGACGATGGTGCATTGTCGCATTAATAATTACGTTCGCCATTGATACAGATAGGTAGATCGACCTGATCGGAGTATCTACTGCCATCTTTGCAAAATAGCGGCGACGAGGACGATGCATGCATCCTGCTTCCTTAGCAGACTGATCCAGCGCTCGTGCGAGCTCGGCATGCTTCTTTCTGCGGGATGACCAGATTCGCGGTCAGCCTACCTGCAAAGTGGGCACCCCATGCAAAACCAAAAGTCCACAGTTATCGTCCCTAAGCATACTTCGCCGAACCACCGCAGGACCCGTTTCCACGAGGCTTAACAAGGCCCTTGCGCGGGCTTACCCATTGGGCGACTATCCTGAGCCGCAGCCGTAATTGATCTGGTCAGGTTCCTGCGAGGAAGCGTGTGGAAGACTCGTGTCATGCAAGGTACATGAGCCAACTAGCCCAACCTCAAGAAGTGCCACCTACATTGCTGATGTGTCTCTGGGAATTATAGCCTTTTTGGTGTTGATTGCGGACGCATAGGTTCGGCAACCGGAGCTGCTTAAGGGATACCGAATGCTCAATATTATGGTCGTTATTCCGTACAATGGGAAGGGCTAACCTTGTAGCAAATTAGGCCTTACGTGGGGCAACTGTACCCTCAAGCATTCGATGCTTATCTTGGTAGTGGCTGCTATGGCATGTTAATGGGACACTAAAGAGGTATGAGATGCAAGTTTCGAGAAGCTTCCTGTAGTGATCCTGAAGGTAAAATTTTCGTTACTGTACTCGATGGGCCAAGTGAACTATGACATATCAAATCAAGGCATCAAGAATCCAATAGCCGGCTTCAGAATCTTCGGAAGGACCATTGCGCTGGGATACCTCGTGTGTCTTAATTGGAAGGCTGCATGCACGACATCTCTACCTGGGTACGGATCCGTACCTCAGCCAGCGAAGTCGTATTAGGCTTAACGGTGTGCATGCGTATGCTGAAAACTAGGAGTGTACACGATACTAATATGGATAGATCTTTCTATCTCCTATGAATTTTTTCGCTGCCACCTGGCCGGATAGGGACAGATGACAGAGGTGTTACAGAACGCTGAAGTATAGACTGATTGCCTACATGCAGTGACCAGTCCTATGATAATCTGACGCCGTTCTACGCGTCTTTCCGGATTAATTCTGATCCGGTAAACTGAAATGTAGGTTTGGGGGAAGGCCGAATTATAAATAGTCTAATAAGTAATGATCTTTCATGTAGTACGAATTCGAGAACTTCTGATATGAAAAGTCTTAATATCATGATGATCGATAGACCAGAATGAAGCCTATAGCCACAAGCATGGCATTGGTTTCCAGGAGCCGTTGAGCAGAACTCAAATTTGTACCGCAATATATCGCTACGTAAACATTGCTGTTTGTAGCGCATATGTGATGGCTACTTTACTATTCTAGATATGGAAACTCACGCCTGAGATGATAGTAAATGTATTTCGCTACATTAGTACGGGGGTTTTTTGGTGGAATATCACTACAACTAGCGATTCGATCACTAGGCTAAGGAGTATGTTTCCGGCGCCTACCTTTTCATTGCTGATTTTCTAATACACGAAACTTTCAGATCGTCCGAAGATTGGTCCCCTGTGCCACCCAGAAGGTGCATGACAAAAAGTCTTGTTTCCATTTGTGACTATATATGCGTAATTATCCTCGGATAACTACATTCTCCACCGCAGATTAAAGCTAGAGCCAACGACTGGAGAGCCGTGACTGATGGTGCTGTTGGCTTACAACTATTAAGCATATCCGACCAGCTTTCGAAAACACCCATGTTGTAAGGATCCGCTAAGTTCCACCTCCCTCAATAGTTACTCGTGACTTCCATATCTATCTAACCCGAAGCCCTTCCGTATGCTGGCAATCGTTATTCGTATCTCCAGAAAAACTGATGCAAAGTAGGTACGCGAATAGAATCTGCAGCAATGCACATAGGACTCGGCTGTGCCGACCATCCCCCCAACGCCTGGTTCGCTCGAATTCCAAGGAAAATAAACAGCAAACGAAATATGGTACATAGAAAGTGACAGAGAGCCAGGGATCGTACCCTGGCCATTTCAAAACTCCGTCGGGTATAAGATTATAACAATATTTAGCAAACCGAACTTTGAAATCAGTAGCTTTTGTGGCTTGTTGCCCAGAGAGAGGTCCGGCTTGGTATTTGAGCTTAGATGGCGCAGGGTAGGCGATCCGATATATCGAAGTAATGAACGAAATGGATGAATGAATGTGTAAGTGTGGCTATGCTCAATTCCGTTCAATTCTCGACCTGAAATGCCAGGATTCCTCCAGCTAGATGAAAATTCGTTCTTCATTCCGACTCACGAATGCATAATCTGAAATGAAAGCTCGCTAGTCCCGGTCGGGGTCGTCAGGATTGCGAACGTGAAGGACTGGCCGGGAATAATCTTGGTCATCACGGAAGCTAGCGACGCTCGCGTGACTACCATTGGGATGTGCGTTCCACAATGCAGCTGGATTCAATCGTTGATCGTGGACCATGGGTATGCTTCCCCGGCGCGATAACGATCCGGGTGTCTTGTCATTTGGGCTCTTATCGTGCGAGCTCCCCCTAGTCAACCCAGCCAGACCAGCCGTAGCGAGTGTTAAATTGCTACGTCTCCTATCCACCATATATGGTGCCCCGTTCGCCGATGTAGGCGCGTCTTCATCGATAGAATTGATCGTCATGGATCCGCGATGAGCATTGCGTCGTTTGAAAAAGAAGAACACAGCAGCGGCGAGAAGTGCAGCTATTACGATACCAACCGCGGTGAATGTGCCAGCAACTCGTCCTGTTTCACTCCAAAATTCATTCGCCGGACGACTTTGAGGAAGTTCGCCCTCTGTCTGTGCTGGTTGAGGAGGCGCGGTTGGGGTAACGGTGACGGTCTGCACGTTAGTGCCTTGGACAGTTACAACGGAGACATAAGGAGTTGGCGTCCACGTTGTTGATGATCGCGACGAGCTTGACGAGCTCTCGGGTTCCTACTGAGCATTAGCAACGCGATGAACGGGCCCACGACAGCAGATGATTCAGGCGGTCTCGATCGGCTGCCGAGGGGATCAGCCATACAATTGAAACAATTGAAACAGGTGCAGATTGAGTGGCCGTCTCCGTCTCCCGTACAGTGACGGTATCTGGCGACTGTTGCGACTCCTGCATACATGGTCAGGCATTCAAACATCATTAAACATCCCCAGGAGGTAGTCGAGCCGTCAAGAATTAAAATGCTGCTGTCGTCGAATGTATACACGATCACTTACTGATGTCTCGCTCGTCGGTCTCGTGGGCGAAGAAACGCCTTGGGTTCCGGCAGGATTTCCGTCTACCACAACGTAGCCAAAGAGACCTTCGCTCTCGTTCCCGCAAAGCTCTTGTGGATACCCAGGGCAAGGGACGTTGCAGTTGCTTATAGGAACCGTATTACCCGGTGCGAAATTCGTGCACCAGCAGCTCTGATATTGTACAACAGCGAAAGCATATCCCGTACAGCTGTCATGACAGCTCCCAGCTGAGGCGTATATATCAGATACTAGTGTGCGTTAGATTATAGCCTTCAGTAAATTTTCTAGGATTCATTAACCTATCTGATTATCACCTGTGTTTTGGGTCGAACATAGAGATTGATCAAAGGCTGATGTAGAAGACAAAAGAGCAAAAGCCAAAAGAGCTGAGACCAAGCTAGGCCGCAAATTTGACAGCGCCATAGTGTCGCGACCAGCTTAATGGCCTTTGCGACGAAAGCGATGGCGGTAGATAATGTGACTCTATGAAAGCCTGGAATGGCGTCCCCGGAACCAAGCTAGAGACAAAACCGTGGTTGAGGGTGTCCAGGGGTGGTCTTGAGATGGCGAATGGTCAAGACGGTCGTATGAGTCGAATCGAAAGGAGCTCTGAAAGAGCAGCCGCTGTTGAAATGAAGCTTCCAAAAGAAAATCAGATGTAGACGAATTGTGCCTCTCTTTTTTTTTGGTTTTTTTTTATGGCCAAATGGCCCAGTTCCCCCAGAGGGTTCCACAAACACCAAACCCTCCTTCAGCGCAGGCTAAAAGCTTCTGGGATGCATCGACAAGCTGCGTAGTCGACTGCGACCGAACGGAGCAGCTTTAGGTGTCGAGCTGTGCTTGGGCTAGAAGTAAGGGTGGCGGTGACAGTATGGCGAGAAAAGAGGAAAAACTAATTGAGGAAAGGAAAAAAAAAAAATGTAGAGAGTGGGATGGGAGTTTGGGGGGAGGTGCGCCAGTGGGTGGTGGTGGGTGCGTGAGGGTAAGTGAGTGAGAAGAGAAAAGGAATGAAGGTGGTTACGAACTGGGGGGACGGTACGAGCGACAGGATCAAGATTAGCTTTGTGGGTATTCCGCGCTGGTGCGGCCGGTTACGAGGAACAAACCAAAGGAGGGAGGGAGGAAGGGGGGGCGGTCGAGAAGGGGGATAGGGGCAGGGAGAAGAGAGAGGGGGGGGGACTTTGGGTTGTAGGAGGACACTGGACAGGTCCTTTCGGGAGAGGGTGTGCGGGTGTGCTGTGGTGTGTACTTCGTACTTCGTATGTGCGTGTGCAAGGGCACTCAGGAAACAGCAATAATAACAATAGTAATGATGACGACGGAGCGGCCACGGGTTTGCAAGAGCCAAGGGAACATGTAATCTCCTAGTTCGGCATTTAGCTTGTCCCAGGGCGTGACGGCGGTCTGAACAAAACGACTGTTTATTGGCGATATGCTCTTTCCGGCCATCGCCGGTCCTAAGTCTTCCGGTGCTAGCCCCGGAGACCTCTATACCGCCCGAAGTTTATTTACCAGGACTGCGCAACATGCAATCTCCCCAGCAGAAAATTTCGAGCCATTGCACCCGCGCTACCCCCGTAGACCACGTCGTCTGTTGCGCTAGACAGGCCGGTTCTCCTGGCAATAATGATGACCAGGGACCTAGGTACATAGTAGTTACTGTTGTTATTATTATTATTGTTGTTATTTATTGCTGTTGGAGAGGTTCTTGAATATGTGTAATGACTCCAGCCAAGTGTCGGTTATCTCTACGGTCTGTAGGCGCTCGAGGTGTCAACTACAATCCGGCGCCTCTGAAACCGAGCAAGACTATGCATCGGCTACCTCGACAATGCGACTGGCTCTCAATTTGTGACAGATCTCCACGCACGGCGTCAAGCCAGCGCGTCTGGAGTTTCTCTACGCGGACACGGCGCACATGTCAGCGTCGCGACCGAACGCCCCGGCCGGTATCAGTGATCCCTGGTTTCGAGGCCAAGAGCTCAATCGTGTCAACCTCGTCCCATTAATAACTGGCAGGCGACTAGCCCCACTACTCGTGTTCTATTATGTTCCTACGAGGTCGACTTCCAAGTACGATCTCTGCAGTGTTTGCAGCGGAGCTGCTGTCCCTGCATCACTATCCATGTATGGAAGCGATGCGAACAAAAATCCTTTTCGGCCCGTAGGTGTCCCACCCAAAAGACCTCTACCAAAAGCCTTGTTATAGATACCGCATCGTCGAATATGCTCCATCTCTCTCATCAGCATATGTTGCTACCCTTTTGGTCCGCCTTACAACACTGCCCGATGCCAATGCACGAAGGGCTGCACTGTCTACTGGATAGTTTGGTAGCCCTGTGCATGACCCGTAGATTTCATGACGACAACACTGAAATGTCGGCTCGCACGGGAGATAGGAAACCATTGATTGTTTACAAAGACCGAGTATCTGTGCCACTGGAGTACCATCAGATTTATCATCCACGCGACGTTCGTAGAGGAGGAAGTTAACCTATTAGTAGACAAGTCAACACCTACAAACTGGTTGGTCATAGATCTAAAGGGAGGGCGTATAGGATGGGTGGCGGATGTTGATTCTCAATAAAAAATATGGCCAGCTCCTCCAGCCATATTTCCGTTATATACTTGGCTGCATTAATGATAGTAATTATTGCGCAATTCTGGAGAAGAACGAAATATTTCCGATGGTAAAGGTAGTGGCTAACCTCTCGTTGTGGCCTAGTGTGCCTCGTAGGCCAAAGAATGTTCTTTTCTGACAAAATTACCTCTTGCTACTTGCTGCATTAAATGTCCCCAGAATGAAAAGAATGTTATCGCTTAATTTGCATTACACGGTTATACTGGATCTCTCACGAACCAAATTTGATTGGACCTGGCGATATGGACGTGTGTGTCACCAACCTAGCGATGGGCGAACGGTCCTATGGGATCGGAAGACCGTGATTTTTTAATTACCAAATGATACAGCCCAGAAGTCGATCATCATTTCTTAGCCTTGTTTTGTAAGTGTGATGTTCAGGGATGTTACACCTCCGGCAATTATTACTAAATCTCCGACACATGTGGTATCTTACATCGCTAGAATCGTCCAATGAAATGCTTCTAGCCTGTATTATTGGACGCCTTGACGGCGTTTCTCCTTCGTATATTACCTGATCCCAGTACTCAGAAACAGGATGTAGCCATGAACATGATACAGATAGCAGCTTTTTAGGTGGCCATAACAGCCGTAGGTTTTATGCAATTGAACGCAGGCGTAGTACGGCTGGTCGCGTATGGCTCTCGCACAGTAAACTCAATTTAAGGTATAGGTATTTCACTTGTTGCTGTCAAATTCGCTCCGATTGAGCTGGAACGTTAGAAACTACTGATTATTGTATATTCGATCGTAAAGGATCGCTCTCTGAATTGGATGCAGAGGTTCGTTCGGCTATAACATGTTGCGTCCGATTATATTTCAGAAGTAATTGAATCAGTGTCAATTGAATCCGAGACCCTTCAACGGCTGAACATTACTGCCATGAACCCTCAACCCCGGTGAGACACCAGGCACGCAGAGTTCGGTGCGTAGCCATCTTGACGTGAATGTTGGTCTTCACCAAGGGTTTATCGTGGTAGTGAAACTATTTGCCTCTTCCAAGATTGAACGATCAAGACTTCGGTGTATTCTGGAACCCGTTTTGATAAATGGTGCCGGCCCATTTAAACGCTCTTTCGTTAGGAATAGACTTTTCGTGAAATATATGAGAGTTGAGTCGTCAATCTGCCTAGCTTAAAGTATGTAAATATCCCTATACGACGAAGGATTCCGGTTTACGACCCGCTAAGAGCCAAATCCATCTCCCCAAAGTCCAATTGTAGCCATTGTCCATGCGATACCCCAACCCATGGTTCGCCAAGCCATACCTCTACTCCAATCATCCATTCTTCCTCTGACAGCTTCACCGTTGACATCTCCCGCTAGGCCCTCTTCTTGTTCTCTTTCTATCAATTCGAATTCTTCACCTTTTATTACTCCGGCCCGTAATTTGGCCCAGGTCCACCATCCTTCACTTCCATCCTTTTCAAACCCTTCTGTCAATATCAGTGCTAAGATAGTCCACAGCAAGTACGGATGTCGCCATCCTCGGGGACTGAAACCGTAGGCTAGTAAAAGAGAGGTCAATGAGGTCCCCGCAAGTATGGCGTGTGTTCTCGAAGTGCAGATTCTCAGCGTCGTGAATGCTCTGGTGGCGGCTTGGGGAGAGGGAAAGGCAAGTAATGATTGTGGAATATGACTAGATAGCGAAAAAGACGAGCCCTAGAGGGGTTAAATTAGCTGAAGTACTTGCTGAATGGTTGGAGGTGCCTCAAACAGTTAACAATCCTAGTGTCGCGACACCGACAAACTTGGAGATGGTGACAGCGGCGCGAGGGCCCGATGGCGATGCAGGGCCAGACATAAGAATGTCGAGGTCGGTTGTACTATTGATGTTACTGTATATTTAATATTGATTTAGGCGCGTAATGGCATCTGTTGAAGTGATAAAGATGCGGGTTGGAGCTAGCTTGCGTATCTGAATCCTGACGTTCCATGCCAAGCCACTGATATACTTCATAGTGAGGGGACAGGAGTTAGGGCAGTGGGGTCTATTGCTCACTCTCCTATACCAGCAATCATGGTCTACAAAAACGAAAAATATATTGACACTTTTGCCCCCAACATGTTAGACAGACTTTTACAGTGAACCCTATATTTGGAATCCCGGAACTGCTACTGATCGCTTTTACGCACGTCAAGTTATCCGCTCGTCGCTGATTTTCGACAGGGGCAGACGTTTAGCCTCGGCTGATCATTAATAGCTCAATGTACCCATCCTCTAAAGCTTGCGGACGCATCATCTACCCGAAGCCACCCTTTGCAAGATATTCTATTACCCAGAAGCGCC
>JANIPN010004178.1:0-24730 GCA_027478595.1 Erythroxylum anguifugum
ATGGGGGGTTTGGGATGGATGATAGTGGAGTGGCTGGTCTGTTGTGAGGCCTACGTTGATTCGAAGGTGATGGTCTGGGGATTGCAGTATGAGCTTTTGGTGAGGCTGGTCGGGGTCGGGCAGATGGATGAAATTTCAGTTCTTGTGACTATCTTGTCGTAGGCTTGCTTGTACCTACTGTGTGTTGCGTATGAGTATGCATCACTGCCTGACGACGCCCACGAACCGCTTGTTATAGTTGATAGGGCATTTAAACAGATGGGATTTTGATTCATAGACCGGAGTCAAGGTAATTTGCGAGTCAATCCTGTGAGCCCCATTCAGAAGTCTATCAGAGAGCTGCATGATACTAAATCTAACCCTCCATCTGTGCTATCAGCTTTTTCTCTTCTTCCCCAAAGAACATATCCCATAGGTTGGTGAATTTCTCCCTCAGATCGTCGCACTCCTTCTCAGTCCAAACGCGTCCGGAGCGAGTCCATCGGACCTTGTGTTCGGTGCCTGGTACCTGGTACTCGTAGTTTAGAGTCATCCAAGGATCTATTGCCGAGGGTTAGTAATGGTTGGGGAGTGGTGAAGGGAGGTCTAAAAGGAAAGGGGACGGTCTTACATATTCCTGGAATCAACTCCATGAATGTATAGTATCGAGTAGCTTCTGAAGTAAAGCGCACCTTGGAATGTGCACGGAACTGTTCCAAACACTCGTCGGATCTCGAAGAGAGCCTTACGGAGTAGAATTTTAGGAAGAAATTATCGTATCTCCATACAAGCTCCACAACTGGAATACGGATAAGGCGGGCACCTGGACCTGCGGTATCGCTAATCTCAACTACATCTGTAACTGTTTAGACATTTTCCAACAGATAGGGCACTGCTAAAAATTCAAGCAGGCCAATAAACTATTCTTAGAAGCATTATAAGAATCGTAGCAGAGACTTACTGTCAAGGTCGATGTCAGGAGACTGTAGACCGAGAGCCTGAGTCGCATAACGCATGAAAATCGCTGTTTGAGCGAAATCGATATTCCAGCACATTAATCGCGTTCTGGACGGCAAGGTTAGCAATTAATGATAACCAAGAGTAACCACGAAAACTCACGCAATCAATACTCCTTTCAACTCATAGTTATGCAGTGCACCGTTTTCTCGTAAGAAGGCATAGCACTCTAGACCGGCACTCAGTGCCGCTTTTGTCACCGTTCTCGCAAGGACTTCGTCACTCAGCTTCTTTTGACGAATACCCACAGTACAAAAATCGAGTACTGTGTTGGTGCTTGCCTGAGTATTCCAAGGTACAACTTCACCTTTACACTTCTCCTTCACATGGTCTTTGATCATTTGAAGTGCGGTCTTGTTTGACCAGTATGCTGCCATGTGCAGAGCATTGCGTCCTTCATTCGGTTGAAGAAGGTTGGAGTAGGCAGGGTAACTTTCCAGCACTAGAGAGGTTATCTGGTGGCACGGAAGGTCATGGGAAAATCGAGCTAGATGAAATCAGTATGGCAATGTCTTTGAAGGGTTTCTGACTCACAAGCCATGAAGCCTTGAACAGCACAGGTTAACAGGGTTTCGCCATTCGAACCGCAAACGAATTCTGGTTGTGGGTCTAGATTTAGCAGGTATTGAATCTGTTCCAAAGGGATTAGGCCACTCCCCGCCGCGATGGTAATTAAACGACCAGGCAGGGTCAACCAATCTCCGTCGTCGTCGCCAATTTCGTAATCATACTCTAGGTCATATTTAGTACGGAGGAAGTCGGCAATAGGTATTTCATCTTCGTAGCCCTCTTGCAAAAGTAATCCCAAGACCGTTGCGCCGCCCTCGTTTTGAGCTTCGAGAATATCTTGTACGGAGAAGCCACCAAGCTTCTCAGGTGGGAGATTTTCTAATTCCTCGACGAGCTCTACGAGCACAGAAGGGAAGTAATGAGCTGCTGTATGTAATGCATGCTGACCTAGCTGGTCCTTAGCCAGCAGATCAGCTCCATACCGCACGAGGCAACGCACTGCCTCCAATCCACGACGCTCGATAGCGACATGTAAATAACTTCTTATAGGCTCGTGGTATGAGAAATTAGCTGGTGTCTCCGGAAACGCGCTGAATAGCGCTTCAAAAAGAAATCCATGGCTCGATTGTGATATCATATTTATACACGGATCAATGTCGCTGTTTACATCAATTCCTTGCTTTTCACGGAGCACTGCACGACAATCCTCGTCCAAAATCAAACTCAAGACAGTTTCCAGTTTGGTCTCGTAGTCTTGACCCACTACGCTCATGAAGTAAAATCGAGTTTTCGATCTCATTTCTGAGAATGCTTGTGCCTTGGCGTAGTTTAATTGTCGTCGTGCCGACACGCCGGATCCCTTTATCCTAGACTCAGCGGCATCCAGCATGCTGCACAAGAGTTCAACATCTAGCAGATTGGCTGCTAGTCCAATAGGGGTTTGAAAGTTGAGATACACATCATCATCTGCTATTCGACGTGTAGGATCGGCTCCATTCTCAAGTAGCAACTCGGCAGCAACACCATTGGAATAGTCCCATCCTGTGAAGACAGCGTGTAGCGGGGTCAGTCCATTCTTAAGCATGCAATTAATGTCCAAGTCAGCGGAAAGTGCGATGTTTAGTATTGCTTCGCAGTGTTTCCGTTCAGAGAATCTATTAAGAGAGTGGAGAATTGTTGCGCCTCGTAGTTCTTCCCGGCGAGCAGGATCGGCACCATTGTCTACTAGCAGCTGGACAAAGTCAAAATAACCGCAATGGGCGCTGAGCAATAACGGCGTCCAGCCGTACGTATTCCCACAAGCGTCAACAGATGCACCAAGCTCTTGGATGAGGATCTTTGCCATTTCGATATCATCCTTAACAGCTGCTGTCTGCAAGAGGGTAAACCCGGATTTGTCGCAAGAGTCAAGGCAGCCGTAACGACGTATCTCGTCAATGAAGTTTTGCTTCTTAAATAGCTGGAGCTTCTCGGGCCCGGGAATTCTGTACGAATTCATCCTATCAAAGTCGAAAACAGGGTGATGTGTTTTTTCTTCCGCATGTAGGAATAAGGGATTGTTGAGTAGAGAGGTGGTACTATGAATAACCCTTCGTGAATCATCACGGGAGTTATCAAGGAATTCGACATAGCTTTCAGGCCATTCTTTGGCCCATGTTCTTGCGAGAATGTCCTGAGGTTGAAGTGGCATAATCTTGAGATCGAATAGCGTTGCTTGCGCGCCACTGAAAGTCTTCATTCCATAATCTTTGATCTCTGCTAACAAGACATCGCAAATGTCGTCTGGTAGCGTGGCATTACAACCCTTGTATACGTTGAGTATCACTGAAATCGCCTCGGGGTCTTTCATCAACGCCGCTTTAGTTAGATAGGCTAATCCTAAGTCTGGATCGGGGTCTGTAATTTGGCCGTTGAAGTAGGCACCCGCGAGGTGAAAAAGAACGGAAGGGTCCTCAAGCCCTTCATTATCCGCTTGGGTTTGTAAGTCCTTCAACATTTCTTTTCTTGCAACGCGCGGTAGTAGGGACGGTGTGATATTCCTCTCGAAGGCAAAGTCAGGAACTTTAGTAATGGCTCTGTCAAACACCTCGTCCATTCGATCACGAAAATCCATGTCATCATCTGTTGTTTTGGGCTTCGCGAGACGCCGGGTCTTCACAGCCGACAGAGAATGGTCTTCAAATGCCCCCCCTAAAGTGGTTTCTAATTCAGGATTACCAATGCGAAGAGAAATAAGCTCGTCAAGTATCGCACGTCGACGAGCAAGTATTTCTTCGCCGTCCTTGTCTGACTCCGAGAGCTGTTTGTCGGGTTTTGATTTAGAATGTTTCTTTTCAAAAGTTGATAGCGCACCCTTGTATCCGTCAAAGACTTCTCGGAGGTCGGGGAAATATTCGATGGGGATAGAAGGTGTGCCCCTTCCGAGGTTTTGCATCATACCTAGGAAAAGATAGCTTTGGATAGCCGCTAGACTTACTCGATCCGAGGCTATAGGAGCACAAGTCCCTTGAAGAAGTGTTTCTATAAATTCTTCCTGGTATTTGTCGATGAAGACCCTATCTTTGATATCTTGCACGACTGTTTTCGCAAGTGAGTTCGCATGTTCCGGAGAATTCAATTTAACAGAGAGAATCTCTTCAGAGCTTAGACCATCAAATGGAACGGTGCATTTCATAAATACACTAGCTGCAAGAAGACCTAGGCAATAGATATCAGATTTGTGAAGATCTTCCAATGGAACCGTTTGTTCCATGTCTAGCTCTGGAGGCATCCATGGAAAGCTACCAACTCTTGCCTGGAAAAGCTTATCATTCTGATAGTCGTTGATGATGACAGCGTAACCGAAATCGCAGAGTTTTGGTCGGACTGGCTCAATGCCGCTCTTCTCACACAGTTCTTTCTGGTCAGAGCTGAGATCTGACGTAAAAACCAAGACATTGTTGGGCTTCAAGTCACAGTGCACGATTCCATGCGAGTGAAGAAATTCAAGACCCCGGGCAATTCCCATGGCGATAGAAATCTGTGTGGGAAAATTCACGTCGACAGATGATATGTATTCCGACAATGTACCCTCTTCTGCGGCTTCCAGGAGAACCTGCGGCCAAAATCTGCCAATGCTAGGATATTCGAACCAAGAGACTCCAAGCATAGATACGATAAAGTCACACTCACGTATGGTTTCATTTGATAGGATCCTAATTTCGTTGATGATCGCAGCAAGCTGCCGAGAGTCATCCGCGTGGTAGCCTTGAGAAGTAACAATCTTCTTGGTGACATGTCGGCGGAATTTGCCCTTTGATTGGAGTTCCTTTACCCACTCTCGCATTCCCGGGGAATGGTTGGCAAAATCTTCATCGATTTTGATCTTCATTTCACCAACTGCCGAGGACACGGCAAAGGACGCGCCAACCCCGGCAGCAACGGGGTTCATGCTTGCCACAACATTGTTCTGAGCACTTAAGATAGGTACGTCTAGTGCGATTGCGATAGCTAAGAAGCCTGCCTGCCCTCTAATAGAGTATGTCTTATCTGGTCGGTTCACCAGCTCCGATTCTGGCGAAGCATTACCATACGCAGTCAAAGACTGATGGTCAGCCATGATGACAGCGGCGTCACTCGTCACTCTATCGAGAAGAATTGTTCTAGGAGATGCATTTGAAAAATCTTGAGAGAACAATATTGCCGCAGAGAATACGAGATGGATTCTAAAATGATATAAGGAATGGACATGGAGAAGCATTGGCTCGGCCAGTCCGGCCGCCAAAGCCTCGAGCGCAGCTTAAGCGCAACCATGTCAAGGACACGAAGTCCGCTTGCATGTTACGGCAACGATTAGTGAGAGACAATTCGCCCATTGTGCGCCCTGTTTCATCGGCGGCGAAGCCTAATGGTGCGCCACGAGGCTGCAAGGGAAAGTTTGAAGGATGTGTGTCCTCCGGAAGTGACAGCGAAGCTTGGTATTTAGGGTCTTGGCGGCCACTTTTCACGGATCTAGAATCAAGCCTTTTGCGCAGCCGCAGGGATGGCTTGAGCGCGTACTGGTTGTACGAGCACCTAGATTCCTCCCAGGACCTGGCCAGGCGACAGCACAAGAATGAGACATCGTCGACTTCTGTTCCTCAGCTTACCATGTCCCCTAAATCCAGCTTCAAACGAGTTGAGAACGATGCAGTAGATTCATGGTTCCAACAACTACCAGATGTTGTTCTCGTTTCACCTCATACGAAGAATGCATTGATTACTTGTCTTGGTTCCTACCTACGCAAAGCGCAATATACAGCTTCTAATTAGTCGCTCTGCGATGTCGGGTTTAGAGCTTCCCGGTCTCCTTCTTGGGTTACCCGGTCTCATTGCCGTCTTCGATAAAGGGTTCAAAGTTTGGAAGACAATCCAGGAAGCGCAAGGTTTTGCCAGCGATATTGCAGAATGGATGTGCAAGCTAGAAATGGAATTCTTTCGCTTCCAAACATGGCGAACAGCCCTGGAGCACATCTCGCTAGCTCGACAGACACGCCCTCAGATTATTCGGCCTGCTACTCAGACGTCAGACTTGCAATCGGCGTTGCACAACCAACTTGGACAACCGGTCGTCGAAGCTGCCAGAAACATTATTAGACTGCTGGAACAAATTGAGGCAATCTTACGGCGTAATGGTGTCTTAGCGATCAAGACTGAAGCGAACGGGCAAGAGCCGACATCTGACCTGGCAACACCGTTGAGTTTAGATACCGAGATTGCTGCATCAAAGTCCCGAGTAAAGAAATTCACCCAGGATCTAATGAAACGTACATCCTGGCGGACTCGACTGACCCATGATACGAATTTCGGGAAAGACAGATCCGACAAGGCAGCGCTTGACGATATGCTGAACTCCATTATATATTGGAACAATGCACTATATAGTATTCTACCTCAGAATTTGCGGGAGAGCATCCTTCAGCTAGGAATAGCTGGCTATATGTTGCAGGGTACAGATAACATTGGTGATTTGGAAAAGCTTTCCGGTAGGCGAGACTTCCTCATAAGCCAGAGCGCCAAATTTATCGCCATTCGTGAACGATTCAGCAATACAAGTCAGAGCGAGCAAACCACTGAAGGGATAATACATGCAATGGTTCAACGAACGAATTCATTCGTGGGGTTGAATATGTCGCAAGTCGCAGCGGCTCAATATTCGATCGTGGAACAAGTTCCGGCAGGTGGAAAGAGGCCAAGCCGTGTGCTTGTTGAGTGGATACCTTTCCCGCAGGGAGACTACCAAGTCCAAGTACTTGCTCGCAAAAGGATGTCACAGCTTACGTACTCCCTTTCTCAAGTCCAGGAGCTCAGTACTCTACAGCCTCTACCTTGCTTGGGATTTATGGAGTATGCCAGTCACTTTGGCCTCCTATACACCATTCCTCCGGATACCAAATCGTCCGCGCGTGTAGTGACACTTCACGAGATTCTTACTCGCAAACCTCGATCGAGTCTATCCGCTCCTAAGGCACCACTGGCAGCCCCCACACTCTACCCTCTCCCATCTCTTGCCGAACGGATAAGTCTCGCATCCACTCTTGCCACAAGCTTCTATACTTTCCTCCTAACACGTTGGCACCACGAGTCCTTCAGCTCTTTGCACATAGCTTTCATCCTGCAGTCAACAACTTCTCAGCTCGACATCAGCAACCCAATAGTTGGCGGATTCGCCACATCGCGCCCAGATGCCCCATCTGAGCTGTCGATATGCGCTCAGCCTTCCGACCAGGAGACTATATATCTCCATCCAGACATTCGGATGGCTCTGAATCGGCCACCTGATAGACCGGGAAACACAGCGCCGGCAGGGTCCACTCCAAGCAAAACATCTCATGCGTTGGCGGTGCAATCGACGCCGATACCTCGCTTCCAACGCGCTTATGACATCTATGCACTTGGCTTGTTACTCGCCGAGATCGGTTTTTGGGCGCCTATCGGGAAGATTGCCAAGGCCGATGCGCTGAATCCAACGCAATTTAGAGATGCCGTGGCTAGAAAGTGCAAATCAGATTTGGCTTGCTGGATGGGTGAAAGATATCGTGATGTTGCGGTTGCCTGTCTCCTATCAGGAGAGGAGGAAGGTCAAAAAATCGATGAGGAAGAGAACAGGTTAAGCGCCTTTTATTGGGATGTTGTCATGCCCTTGACTGAATTGCAAGCGAGTTGAATTCTTGAGTGTATGATGTTAATGTAATGAAGATAGGTGAACCTGCGTCCAGTTGATCATGGTTTGTGGCGTTGAAATTTGTCCTCGCTTTCAGCGACTCTTGGAGTATAACCGTGCCGTTGTCGATATGAAGATCATGGGTAACAGACCATGAACGCGCAAGGCGCGGTTATTGTAATGCAGCGATGTTGTCCAAGTCAAGCTGGAAACCCCTACTCGCGCGGTTCGTTCGGCGCCACACATTTTGATCGCTGGTTATGAAACAAAGAAATGAATCCACAACGCGCAAGCCTCAACTCTACCAGTTTTCTTTCTTACACTACGATGGCGGCTGTCTCTGCCGCAGGTTTTTTGAAACTCTTTTAACTGCTCAGTGTGAGATTTCATGGGCGACAATCGCTAGTGCATCCTGCTGTGAGCCGGTGAGCCGGTAGTCAGACATCCTGAACTTAGAGCTGACCGCAACAATCGCTATGTTTCTCCGAAAGGATCAAGAAAGGCCATGGTCCACTCGATAATACAAGTGCGTTGGTGGCTGACATAGAGTACCAAGACCGGTGGCCAATGGTATTTCAAGTCTGTCGGATCTGTATATTTTAAAGGCAGTGTTTGCTGTGCACGTTCAAGTGTCCGTGGTCGTTATTCTCTGCTATTACTGAGGTTTGGTCAAAGTTTGACCGCGGTCCAAAGTGTTTAACTCAAATTTATAGTCACCCTCGAGATAGCGCCTGAAATAAACTGATTTAAACTCTATTATCCATTGCGACATGACTACAAAGCCATCTCTCGCGCCTTGGGCTGACGAGCCTTTCCGCCTCCTACCGACACCAGCAAAGAGACTTACGGTATGCTTCGAATTAAGCTGCCAAGCACAAGCCATGCCCGCTAAATATCTATCAGGAATCTCATCACTATGTACGGGTTACCACCGAGATGGTGCATTCTCATAATTGCCTGCTACGAGGTCTAAACGCCATTCTCCAACAAGCTCCGCACGTCCCCATATCAACAGATAAAAATTACCGGCAGCAGGACGTCAAGGATCTCTTAGTCTATGTGGACTGCTGGGTCAAAATGGTGCACCATCATCACTGGGTAGAGGAGTCATTTATGTTTCCTGAGCTCGAGAAGTTTACCGGGAGGCCAGGAGTCATGGAGGATCCGCAGCACCAGCACGAAGAATTCACACCAGGTATGGAAAGGCTTGCCACGTATGTCGCGAACACCGAACCCGAAGCGTACAGGTGGGAAGGTTCAGGAGGTATGAAGGAGCTGATCGACGATTTTAGCGGCTCTTTAACGGAGCATCTATATGCCGAAATAGATGTGTTTTTGAGGGAATTGAAGGATACTGATAGCGAGGGTCTCAAGGAGCTCTGGGATCGAGTTGAGAATGTCGCTAAACAGTCGGGAAATTTTGGAATGCTCGTAAGCCTTCAAATTTCGTCCTGCTGTTGGCGCGATGATGTGTATGTAGCTGACTCTTTAATACAGTACGACGTGTTCCCCTGCGTTCTAGGGAACTGCGATAAGACATACGAGGGCGGGACTGACTTCCCCCCGCTGCCGGGGATCTTGATTTACGCTATAAAATACTGGTTTGCCGCTAGGAATGGAGCTTGGAGGTTTAACCCGTGTGACTTTTGGGGACGTCCCCGGCCTTTGGCGTTTGTTCCCCAGTCTGGAGAGCAGTAACTAGGGTTCATGCGAAGAGATGTATTGGGTAGGGTGCAGGCATACAAAATAGCATTTAGATTACAAAGTACTTACTATATGTCGTTTAAAACAACAAGGCATGAGACTATAGGTGCTACGAGGAAAAAATATAATGAGCATGACTTCGACAGCTGCCTTGACTAAGTGTTTATACGATAACCTAATACCTTGAGGTGCTCTTCTATCCTGTAGGCTTGTCGGAGCATCGAGGAAATCGATTTCTTTTTCGGCTATCAATACATCTGACCATCATTATAGATCTGAGCTCTAATGCTGCTTGTGCTAGCATATAGGAGGTCGTATTCGGCAGTAGCCCGCACGCCGCTGAGCTAATGCTCTTCTCACAAATTGTTTTAGGAGACAGCGAATCGTTACCCGCTAACTTCTGGATATTATCACTATACATGAAACTTCTGCATCTTCTAGAGTCCTATTAGTAACTGGATATGAACTATCAAGCCAATGTCATATCCGTCTAATATGAAACTCAAACGATTGAGTGCTCATCCACAGGCTAATACATGACTGCTGGTGTTATGTATGACACAAACAGACCAATGCGTTTGCTGATCATGTCTCTCCCTACTATCCCAAGGAAAACAATGGCGGAAAATTACCCTAGTGCCCCTGTTGTACCAGTCTCGAATTTGCGGGGATCTGGCTTATTATCTATATTGAAACGGAGACTCGGGATTTACACCGCATCTAATTTTCCCGCTCCTCTCCCACTCTCCCCTCTCACGTGGCTAATATAACCTACACCAAAGAGCGCTTCCCATATTGCCGGAGTCCACACCATCCTTCGCCCAAGCCCAATTTCAACCGGCTTGTCGAGAGCGACGCGCTGTTCGCAAGCCCAATAACGCTCCCAACTGTCGTTTGCCTCCACACCACCCACAGCCAGCCAATGAAGGGAAAATGGGGCCTAGCGAGAACCTCTATTGCTCCAATGGAGGCTCTAAGCAACTATATTTCGGCTTCCGCTCCGTGTTTCCATTAGACTGCGCTTGGCATATTTGATATTGAACCTCACCTCTCCGAATGGGCGCCAATTTGTTTCAAAGAGACAGCTGCTGGTGGGATAAGTGCCTGGCAATATATTAGAATGAGGAACATATAAAGCAGTCACATCTCTCTCTCTCTCTATCCTCCGTCGACTTCTCCTGCTTCCTCACAACAACTTCCCCCTTCAGTCAAGACAGTCAACCCTCCCAAATCAACCAGCCCAAACCAGCCCCAACATGCACCACACCGCCCTCCTCCCCACCCTCCTCCTCGTCACCCTCCCGGCCAGCGTCTCCGCCCACGGCTTCGTCCGGGGCGTGACAACCAACAACGGGGTATGGACCGCGGGCTCCGACCCGGTCTGGTACTACAACCCGGCGAACCGCCCCGCGACGGCAGGCTGGGACAGCCTGAACCAGGACAACGGGTTCGTGCAGCCGTCGGCGTTCGGCACCGGCGACATCGCCTGCCACAAGAGCGCCACCGCGGGCAAGGCCTACGTCGACGTGCGCGCCGGCGACTCGCTGACGTTCTTCTGGAATACGTGGCCCGAGAGCCACAAGGGGCCGATTATCAACTATATTGCGCCTTGTAATGGTATGAGCTTGCCTTTTCAACCACCCATCTATTACTTTCCCTGACTGCTTCCCTTACCGTTACTTTCTATTGCCTCCTACATCTTCATCCCCATCCTCCATCCCCAACCTCCCATCTCCCATCCCCATACCTCAAGTCTCCACTTCCAGCCCACCTCCTCTCCAGCACCACCCCAAACTAACCCCCTCAACTCCAGGCGACTGCACCACCTTAACCCCCACCTCCCTCCGCTGGACCAAAATCTCCCAATCGGGCCTCATAAGCGGCAGCAACCCCGGCACCTGGATAACCGACCAACTAATCGCCCGCAACTTCAGCATCTCCACCCCGATCCCCCGCAACCTAAAGCCCGGCAACTACGTGGTGCGGCACGAGATCCTTGCCCTGCACAGCGCGCAGACCGACAACGGGGCGCAGTCGTACCCGCAGTGCCTCAACCTCCGGGTCAGTGGGAGTGGGAGTGTGAGTCCTAGTGGGGGTGTGGCGGGGACCGGGCTGTATAGGAGGGATGAGGAGGGGATTTTGTTTAATCTTTATCGGAGCTTTACGAGTTATCCGTTTCCGGGCCCGGCGGTTTGGATGGGGGGGAATTGAGGTGTGGGGTGGAGTTGGTTGGACGTAACGGGGCGAGGAGGGATGGTGTCGCGGGATGGAGGGGGTGATGGTTGGGGGTGTGAGTGAATGAGTGAGTGAGGTTGTATATAGATGGTAGACGACGCTGTCGTTTGAATCTGATATGCCATTTTTTTCAAGTCTCGGCCTTTTCCTGAAGCTCAATGTCGATGTGCTCTTCTTACCCGTGTTTAACATAGCTGTATGGTTCCAAGAAACAGAGGGTCTATTGCTGGTCGTTTCTTGATCCTTTGAAATGCCGTCAAAACACTCAAGCACGAAGGCTCTTAGTACTAAAATGTTAAGATCCTGTCACTGCGGAGCGTCCTGGCCTGTAATCTCTCCGATTTCATCAGCTTTCCCACCCGCACTCCCACAACGTGAAGAAAAGACGAAGGCAGAGGGGGGAAAAGAAAAACGAAAACACGCATGGGGCTATCAATCTCTCGGTATCACATTGTGAAAAAGGGTAGAATGATAATAAGTTTCGCATTACGGTTGAGAAGAGCAGCGCTCAATCACCGCCCGCTATGTACGATCACATCACCAGACCCCTCGCGCAAACATTCCCGCTGAACGCGTGCGCATACATCATCTCATAAACATGATCATTCACTACCACCTCCAAACTACGTGGCGTGAAAAGCTAAAAATGGAATAGAAAAAAAATTCGCACGCCTTTCAGCGCATCAGTGCACCACCTCGTCGACGTTCCCCTTCAGGCCCTTGACCTCCTCGATGGTCTCGTCGCTGAACTTGATGTCCTCCTCGACGCTGACGGTGTCCTTGATCTTCAGCAAGATGACGGGCAGCGCGAACAGCATGCCGACCATGAGCAGGCCCCAGTTGCCGAAGAACTCGTTCATGTAAGGGGGACGCTCGTTGTTGATGCCGAAGGCCACGGCGCCTCCGGCCGACTGGATGCCCTTGTAGAAGCCCGCGAAGTTGGCCAGTTTGCGGCCGTTGTTGGTCAGGGCGCCCATGAACCAGTAGACGGTGGTTTGCCAGGCAGCTGGAAAATGAGGAGTCAGCTTGGATGTCTTAATTCATGTGACAGGGAAAATAGAAGGGGGTGGGGGTTATGTGACAAGAGAAAGAATGCTAGGAGGGTGTTTTCGACTCACAATCAAAGAAACCGTAGAACATGTACAGGAACATGGGGCCGATATAGCCGCTGTCCGTCCAGTCGAACTTGCGGGCCTCAGCCATTTCCTGGCGCACGGGATCCTCGCTGAACTGATCCGGGTCGAGCTCGTAGGTGCGCTGGAAGGCGTATCCTCCACCCCAGACAACCATGGTCAGGGCGAACAGGACGAACAGTCCCAAGCGGGCCCTCAGGGTGCGGCGCATGCCGGGGAAGTCGAGCATGTAGCCGAAGGCCCAGGCGCCAAGAATCTGCATGAGCCAGTAGAGGGTGCCGTTGAGCGCGCGGGTGCGGATGTTGAACTGGGCAACGTTGACGTCGTTGGGCTGGTAGGTGTAGAAGAAGTTGCTGGCGAAGAACATGGGGAAGAGACCCACGATGTACCAGTCGGAGACGAGGACCTCCCACAGACCGACGATCTCGGAGAGGAAGGTGGGGTTCTTCATCACGATGACCTTGGTGCCGTCCGGGCGGAGAACCTTGTCGGCGTTGGATAGCGAGAGGGTCAGGAGAGCGCCCGCCGCCATGAGCACAATGAAGCCGATGTAGGTTCCGTCGTTGACCGTGCCGCTGCTGTTACCGGTCGCGTTGAGCCCGAGAGGAATCTGTTCCAATTACTGTTAGTACGCTGTAAATTCAAATCTGTGATGTCGCCTTTGCGATTGCCGCTATTCCAGTCCAATACAGACAAAAGCTGCAGAAACAGAGGGAAACGTACCAGCGAACCTAGCACACCACCCATGTTGAAGATCATCCAGAACCAGGCAATGTACTTGCCCTTGTCCTTCTCGTTCGGGTAGCTCATCATGATGGTGCCCTGCGCCGCCCACAGGCAGCCCGCGCAGACACCGAGGAAAGCGCCAGCGAAGATAACGAAGCCCTGATTCTGCGTGTGGTTATAGCACAGGAGACTACCAACGTACAGACAGTATCCCGTGCCGCCGAACATGAGGGTGGGCTTGACGCCAAACCTGTTGACAAAGGTGCCGGCCATGAAGCCGACGACGGCGAAGGTGCTGTAGAGGGCGATGTTGCCGTTGTTGGAGGCGGTGCGGTTGAGCTGGCCGCCCGCACCGATACCCTGGATGGCGTTGAACATGCCCGGGCACAGGAAGCACACCATGGCCACCAGTATGATCTGCGTGGCGGGCGACGCGTACCAGGTCGTGTGCTTGCCGAAGCCGAACCGCTTGTACATCCAGCTGGGGCCCGTCACCACGCTGCCCTGGCGCTCCGCGTCGCCGCCGGACGAGGAGGACTTGCGGACTTGCGTCTCTTGGACCTTTTCGTTGCTGGAGACTTCGGGGCCAGTGCCCGGCACCACCTCGGGCGCGTCGGTGGGTTTGTCGGTCATGGCTTTAGATTTCGGGTTTCTTCTTCACTTCTTCGAGTTGAGAAATTAGAAAGGTGAGGTAGGATTGGCTCCTCTTCGGGGAGGCTTTGTTTATAGCTGTAGTGCTGCGGCAGCTACTTGTCGAGGGATGCAGGTGCGGGGGGAGGTGATCAAGCAGCCTGCACGCCTAGACGCGGGTTGCTGAGAACGGAGTGAGCGACAGCTGAGCGTACCTCAGTTGGCTTTCTTCTCTTCTCTCGTGACTATTCTCGTATGTCCCTCTTATTGGACGCCGACTACCATACGGTGATCGACGCTCTTCAGAAGGAGAGAGAATAAGACGAGGAGAATGTTGTTGTCGGAGGGTCGAGGGAGGGAAAGAAGCTTCGCTGTCAACGCACGCGAGCGAGGGCAGGCCCCATATAAAACAATTTTTTCCCTCCTCAGCTCACTAGCGGGGAACGAACGAGACCCCTACGTTTGAGTCTTATGTCTGTATCTGGGCTGCTGCGTGTGAGCTATTGCTAGTTGGACGAGTCTGTTCCGCGCTTATTGCCCTCTCGTGGCCAAAGTAGTATGTGTATTCCTTCGCTCGAGTTTCTTAGCTGACTCTACGATCCGTATTGAGGAGAGAGAGCCCCGTGTTTTGGTGGCAGCAGGAGCTCCAGTAGTGGGTTAAAGGTGGGGGAGAGAGAGCTGCCGGGGCCAATAGGCCAATGGGCAGCTTCCACTCGCAGTTGGATTCCCGCTTTGCAGTTGGGTATCCCCCCGGGCGAGGCCCCTGATTGGGGTTAGTGTTGCAGCGTTACAGCGCGTGGAAAGGGCGCCAGAAGCCACAAAACCCTTGCAGCTTACTTGCTCCTTCGTACCCTGAAAATTTTGCTTTCTTCCTGCTACCCGCTACCACTTCGACGCTGCCATTTCCATTTGCAGGGGCCCTGCCAATGAATTACGAGAAACAATGAACTGTGCCCCACGGGAATGAGAAGAGATACGAGGTGAAGAAGACCAAAGAGAGAGATGAAAAATGGGCATCAAAGGCACAGTGAGGCTACACGAACGCTTTTGGCATGGTTTGCGGCGGGTTTACTTACACCTACTCTGTACGGTACAGACCTGGACTCCTGTACTCTACTGGTACGAGTACGAACACTCGCACAAAAGTACTCGTACACGAATTGACATTCAGTTGACAGACTAAACCACTAGGTGAATGCAGAAATCTAGCCAGGTGCTAGTCTAGTTACTCCAGTACACACAGACAAACCACGCGCAGTAGCTGCTTCAGACCACGATGCTTACCCAGCACCACGAACCACCTTCTTTACAAAGTATAGGAGGAACAAAGGAGGACGAACAGAAGCTGAAGAAGCAAATAAGAAAGCGGGTCCGGGGACATCACGCATCACACGACCACCAACGCGCCACCCGCTCGCTGTACCTTCGTACTTTCTCTTTCCTTCCCTGGCCCGTGTAGCGCCGCCAGGCCATTAAGCATCCACCTAAAGCCGCCCCAAGGCCCTAACACTCTTTTCTCCCCCGGATCCACCCTTGCCACCGACCTCACCAAACTGCCAACTATCAGTCTACTCTTTAAGATGGTCAGCCAATAAATAGCAGTAATGCTCCGTAATACCGGAAAGAAACAAAGTCGGCGCTGCCAGACATTGCTCGCTAACCGCTCCGGGCTCTCATGTCCCTTCCGACCCTCCAAATAATCCTTCGAGAAGTTCTGTTAGACCCGACCCGTGCCATGCATCACGCTACTGTTCGTTCGCTGTTTCGCAAAAAACCTAATCTCCCCTCGGAGCTTTGCACATATCGTCTGCGATGAGTGGGATTGGTTCGTTCGGTAGGGGACTCAGCATGGACCCAAGAACTTTCCCTGCGTTAAAGATGCAGTGGAAGCTTTTCGGGCTGAGAGGTATTTTGCTGTTACTGTGTACAATACAGTTCACGCCTCTACTGCCTTGTGAGTCGAGTGATCCGACGAGTGGCCCGGGACGCCTCCTTGACACCGACTAAGTTTAATTGTAATGGCGACATCTCCGGGGTTGGTCTTCTCAAAGTCGGGCATAGGGCCGACAAGGGAAGTTCGATTCTCCCTATGAAATTTCCCTTGAGTTGATCACAACGAGAAAACCAATTCGCATTATCAAGGTAGGACAGGCTTCCAGAAGCACTTACCGTTAATGCATCTCCAGCCTCTAACCAGATATACACATGTTGTTGCGGCAGTAGTCCTAGTCAACTGTTTACGCCTATTTTTTCTAGCAGCGCGACATGCACCCCGGCCACGCACCAATTATTCTAGATACTCTTCTAGAAAAAGCAAGTTTTGAGAGCGTCTACATGAGCCTAAGCCGGCCTCACACTGACTGCCCCTCCATCCGAGACCACATCGCCATGGAAAAAGAAATGAACTTGTGCAACTGTGGTGACATATAGGTAAATTTGTATAGTACTGACTTCTATTTGAGATTCCGAAACGCAAAATCCAAGACCAAGGAAAACCATCGCTAGTGTGCGTGCTCTTGGAGTTCTTGGGGATCGTCTCGTCCGATGCCTAAGTCGGTGTTGCGAACGGTCTGGTCCTGCTAGTCAGCTCCCACTTATTATCAGGGTTGTGAATCCGTCCTGTGAGGGACCTTGCTACTCAGCACTGAAACTTCTTTCTGCCTGAATTTGCCCACATGTTTCTTTCCCATGTTACGGAGGGAATTTTTGTCGCGCGCCATGGCACGAAACGGTTGGGGTAGGTTTTATGACTTCATATCTCCTATATCAATTTCAGGCGAATAGATGAATCAACAAATTAGTAAATACTCGCGAAAGAACAGTATTCTCAACCAGCCTAGAGGAAACCAACGAGTGTCCTCAGCCAAGGCGATATCACTCCCAATACAGGCATCGTCTTCCTCGTAGCACCTCCGTTCCTTAGGTCCCCGCTGTCATCTCTCTTTCCCGGTAGAATTCTTCTAGATCAACTCAAATTTCCTAAGCGCTGCACGTTTTCTGCTGTTTCTTGTCAGCCCCGTCGCCCTCGTGACCGTAAAACCCACTGGCCACTCGTATTATGATAGGAAGAGGGGCCCAGTTCTCTTCGCCTTCCGTGCCATGTTCCGCGCTGGCTGGCCGTTGTGCGACCCCTGCCGGCAGGACTCGGTCGGCTATCGGCTTCGGTTAGCCTCGGCTTAGGCTCGCGGACCCTGGCTTTGCGGAGGCTATTGGTTCACGAGTTCGAGGGCTTTCGGAGATATCTCTGTGTTATTGTGGGAGCCGGTAAATACATTTTGTAGTAGGTTCGTGCTATAGAGCAGCTTGAGAGGTTTTCAAGCTTTGTTGACTGATTAAACACCACAGCTTTTTTTTTTGTCAAGTTTTGAAGAATTTAACCAACACGTTTCCCAAGACTCTGATGCAAGATGTGAAGCTATCTGAATTGGAAATTTATCAATTACAATTGCAGTAGAGCATCCACTCGAATTTAAAGGAGCACATTCTCTCTAGTAACCGAGAACATGAATTGAGTTAGTTAATCCCGGCGAGTCTAAGGTTTGAAAAAACCAGGGGTCTTCAAGTTGGTTTAGTTGCATAGGTACTTGTAAACGCTCATTCTTATCTCTTCCACTTTCTTACCATACGATGGGTGCTGAAAATAGCTTGCTTTATCATAAACCCGAGTATCTTCCAGCACCAGCCCGTTACGCTTTGAAGAACGCGCCATAATCCGCTACTCGCAGCGATGATATAAAGCCTCTTGTCTTCACCTCTTGTGCTGGCTAGAGTAATAGAAGCTGCGAGAGATATCAATCCGATAAGTGGTGCTGCCTCAACATTTCTCCAGCCACTTGTTGAGAATTTGACCATTCTACATGCTCTTTTGAGATTACCAGGGATTGTAGCACCCGGTTGCCTACTAAGATCGCGATCCTTAATTAGATCGATTAGAAGGTTCTGAAATGAACTGATCCCTCCGGAAGCTCGGTCCTCCGCCCACAGCTGCAGCTCTTCCGCTCTTAGGAAGTGGCTGAAACTGATATTGTTGTTTGGTTGAAATTTGGGACGTAAACTCCCCGCTCTCCTGCTAATGGCGTTTTGACTTGAAAGATACACACCAGTAAGAAGGACCGGAATAATGAGATGCTCGATATCTGGTGACTGGGAATGTTCGTTGTACGGGCTCAATACTTGGTTCTGAACGTCTGCTACGGCGTCCAAGGAGTGTGCAAGAGGCACGTGGTGGCATACTCTTTTCTCATCGCAGTATTGGGCATTGTGGCGGCAAACTAAGGCAGGAGACCAACTTGTATTACGACTGAGGAGAGAAATCTCATTTACTAGACCCTCGACGCTCCACGCTTGGACTGTAATAAGGTCATCAGGTAGCTCATGCCCGTCACTTGAGTTCTGCCACGCAATTTGAGCGCAATTCGCCAAATCCCTAAAGAAAGTCAGCAAAACGAATGAAGTATCGATTCAGCAGATTACACTTCATTGAAAACTAAACGCGAATCGAACTGTATGCCACCACTAAGCGCGTTGTGCTCGCATCTTTGCATTGATTCCGGCAAAATATTCACAAGAGACTGGTTACTAGAGCTGGCTCTCTCTGCGACAGCAGACTCAAGAGACACAAAAAAGCATGAAACAACTGTTCGAATAGCAAAGTCATTCGGGCTATTCCAACCAAGGCCCTGGATTCTGACATGGCCACTATCAGAGGTAACAATATCAGTCAAACAGGAGCCGTCTTCTAAGGGGCAAACAGATCTACGACGAGTCACTGGGGTCGGAGGCCACAATGGACGGACAGGCGTGTAACATCGAGATGTACCATTTCCGCACCACTCGGTAGAAGGCCATTCATCGACGTACCCTGAGGCGAAGGTGGGGAAAGCTTCACACAGCGGATTACGCGCAACTCCGGTATTGTCACCCAGTATTCTAGATGAGAGCACGGCCCCTGTAGCTTGCGTTGCGAATAGAGCCAGCAGTAAAATTGCCAGCAGCACAGAGAATAACACATCTAAGCAGTTTTTTATGGCTGGGTGAAGCCGAAGGTTGTCGCTTAGTTTTTCAGTCGCAGCTCTGGACTGGGATGATGCAGGCCCCTGGCACTGGTTTACCTTCCTGTTAGCCTGAAAGATGGATAACAAAATTCTCAGTGCCGCTCCTAGCTCAGTATGCGACTTCTCAACAATATCTCGGTTGTTCTTATAGCCTGTATGATTTGCTGGATTGTCCGTCTTTGCTGGAGGAGAGTTATTGGGAGATTTCCATCGTCCCAAAACACTATGAGAGAGCATAGACCACCAATGGTGCTCACTGAGATTCTGACTGATCCACACAAATAATTCGCGAATCAGAATCCAAAGTCGAGGACCCGCGAGGGTTAATAAAATTGCCACTAAGTTTGATAAATTGTTGGCTTGACTTTCCGTCACTAGGAATTGACGTTCTAAGGACCTTGTCACTACCTTTTCAATTCAAAGAATAGATAAATACACCACTCACGCGAGGCCCAAGGCTTCTGGTAATCCACCCAGCTCTGAATGCCGTGTTGCACATTGGGCGTGCGATCGGGCCAAACAGGTAATTCTGTGTCACCGATCCACGAACGATTTGTAGTCATGTCTAAGGCTGTGGAGCTCAAGGACCGAGTCCTGTACCGGAAAGGAGCTCCTTTTTATTCGACCAGGAATAGGTTTACCCAAACTCGCAAGGTATGTCTTTAAGATGTTTCGCCCCCTTCATCACCACACACGTTTATGCCAGCTATAAGTTATCAGCCGCAACGTTGTATTGAAGGTGCTTGCATCACATCATTCGATACTAACCCGTAACTTTGAATCATTCTCTCCGTGTTTCAGGATACCCGTGCCACAATAAATTTAGCTAACAATCTGACCGATATAAATGGAGGTTTGATCTAGGTTTTTATCTGAACTATTTGTTTCTTTTAAGTATATCTGCTGCACATACTTATTAGTCTTACCATGGGTAGCCTTTATCAATTATATAGTGTTATTAAAGATATATGGCCCAAAGTTTGGTAAATGTGCTAGAACAGAATCTACTTACGCCAGAGTCTAGTCCTGCTCCACCCTCAAATGCAGAGCCGTGGCGCAGCAGCGAAAGAGTAAAAAAAATAATAGCTATCTTGATAAATGGAGTTGTCCATGAGATGCAACGTCGCGCGACTGTCATCGTGTGGAGCAGCCATTGCAAAACACCTTCCCTTGCTAAATTTGAAAACTAGGGTTTCTCCTGAATGCCACTGATCTGCCCATAATGCCGCTACCGGGTTAGATTTCGCCGACATTTGTAGTGAAGAATTTTATATGTATTCAGCGCTAATTCTATTGACAAAAGGTTTTTTTTCCGGGGGAGGCGGGGAGGCGTCGGCCATAAACTGAAGCAATTCAAAACGCCGATGGTAAAGTTAAGGACGGTAGTAGTGCGGTCATACAAGCCGAACGGCTACGCCTCTTTTTTGAGTCAGACCTGTTGCAAATTCTAATTTGCAGCTTGTACTCTGACGTAGTAATCTAGCGTCGTAGTCGAGATATGTTCCGTTAGGCTTTGTTTCAAAAGCGGTTTCTTGTTGCTGTAGGTAGTGGCTGGAAACACCATTAGCCATAATAGAATAATTGAAGACACCGCCTGTTAAAACTATCAGTATCTTTGTAGAAGCAGGCGCACTCATTCCTTGGTTACTCTGAATAGAACTAGTAATTGATCGGTTAAGTTGGTCGGATCTAAATAAAGCGATAAGAGTCTAGAGCCGCCATATATTAAGCCTTTTGCTCTAGTGGCGTAAAACATCTCTCGCTTAACCGAGCTTGACCACCTACAAGGCTGATGGGACGCGAAAAGCAAATACTAAAAGGCGTGTCGTCCACGGCTGACATGAAAGAAGAAGAAAGGTTTTAAAACTATCATGAGTACGTAAAGCCAACTGACAGCTTCCCGCAACTGTCACCGGTGATGAACGTCTATGGCTCCGAACTCGCGCGCATCGCACCCTACTCACGATGCGACAAATGCAACGGAGCCTTGTCATACTGCTTTTCAGCTTCAATTAACCCACTGACTCCCGTCCAATGGACAAAATATGAACTTCAAAGCGATGGATCGCAGTGCGACTTCTGTAGGTTCTTGCTTGAAGTATGGACCTCTGATAAGCGGCTCTGTGACGGGGGAAACGACACGCTGCAGATGCTCCCGCAGTATGTCGGCTCTGCACATTACTACAATGCACGGGAGGAAAGTACAAGCTATGTGCGTTGCTATCGACCACAACTCTACACCTCGGCCCGTAAGAATTACCCAAGGATCCCATAGCTGGTTAATGAGATACTGATAGGTAGTGCTGTCAGCCTGTTCCCCCTCCTGCCATCGGAAGAGCTGCTACGTCGGTTTCCCGAGCCCGCAGTTTTCTTTGGACGAGAGGTCGGCGCTTTTGTAAGTATAGATACTATTCACAAATGGTTTGGGTTGTGCAAGAACAGGCACCCGCAGAAGCATGGTGGCTGTGAAGCCGGCCCCTGGACGCTTCTTCCAGACGAAAGACTGCGTTTTGTAGACGTCGATCAGCTTTGCATTGTAGAGCATACAAAACCGACGAGCTATGTTGCACTTAGCTATGTATGGGGCAACGCGAAACGACTTTTGCTAACGAAGGAAACGACCGAACGTCTTCATACACCAGGGTCTTTGTCGGATCGCTTCTCGGACATACCTAAGTTATTTGTTTCGGCAATCCAAGCTTGCAAGCTCATGGGAGCTCGATACCTGTGGATCGATGCTATTTGTATAAAACAGGACGACAATGCTGATATGGCTACGCACATGAGCTCGATGGGGTATATATACCGAGCGGCCGCGCTTACAATTGTCAGTAATATGCCAAGCGCTGACCACGAGCTTCCCGGGATCTCTTCTGCTCGAGTCGTAAAACAGAAGGTGTACAAGGCCGGGGGACTAGCTGTCATTACGATGCAGCCTTCGTATTCGGAGGCACTTGTAGGTTCACCATGGGAGTCTCGAGGATGGACGCTTCAAGAAAAGGTTTTCTCAGGAAGAATGCTTATCTTTACCTCGACTAGTGTATACTTCCACTGCCAGAACTCAACTTGGTGGGAAGACATCTCATTAGAACCTGAGGTTGGCACTTTCCCCGACGTGAAGGTCAGCATTGGAGAGCAACGCAGGGAAGCCTCAAAGATGCTCACTTACGCCATTTCGACAGCTTATGATTCACATCGCGATTGGACACTCCAAGGCTTCAAGGAGCTCTTGAGGTCATATGTACGTAGACAGCTTACGTTCGAGGGTGACCGTATCAATGCTTTCGCGGGAATTCTACGGCAATTCGATGCGAGAAACTACTGGGGCATACCCATAGCATTATTCCACCGTACTCTAGCCTGGAAACTTACACCAGCGGCGACCCGTATCTATCGTCGAGATTCGTTCCCATCATGGTCATGGGCAGGATGGGATGAGGGTACACAAACAAGAATACAATTCCTTGATAGCCCAGATGCTAAGGAAAATGACCTGTATCCTGAGTTTTATATCTATGATGAGCAACTCGACAGGAGTTGGCACCGCGTTCCAAGAAGCACAACTTCGGAAGGCTCGGTTGGACTCCTTGGACTACCAACGATGCAAAATTTCGATCAAGGGTATGAGCTTGCGGACCATCCCGAAGGAAATTACTTCTTTCCAAAACCGCTTAAGGATCTCCCTGAAGAGTCGCGGCTGAAGGTTCCTATCACGCATATCCTTCGGTTCTCTACGAGCTCTGCGCTACTCTATATCCAAAGACAGCCCACCAACTTGGGGATGGCTAATGGTGTAGGTAGCTCGTCGTCTATTTGGGTGGACGTCGTTAATCCGACAACGGAAGTATCCATTGGCATCATGGAGATCGACACGAATTGGCGTGATCCTTACTGGGGCCTCGCTGAATTCATAGTCATCTCATGTGCGAAATCAGGATCCGCTACCAGCAATTCGGGATACTATGTACAGGGAGTATCTCTGATGCTGATCAGGCACGAACAAGAGCTATCATACCGAGTAGAGCTCTTCCCAGTAGTCGTCACACTCGAGCAGTGGCGAGATACCAAGCCTACCTGGAAGTCGTTCAACTTGGCCTAGCAGACCAGCCGGCCGGGGGCGAAGCGCCACTCTGAGGCCCGAGGGTTCCGCAAAGATTAAAGAGCAGATTACTGATACGGTGATTGATTTAAGCCGCATGACAATTCTTTGATCGTACTTGAGTTCAACTTCCGACTCATTCTATTGATGTCATCATGATGTTGAGCAAGTCGGGTGCTGTCCCGGGATTCAAGCTTGCAAAAAAGACGGTACAAACACGCCGCTGACTCCAAATTCTTCTTGATTTGCTCAAAGCTTTATAATCTCAGCTTTGGCAGGTATTTCTATGGCCCAAGAGGGATTCTCCCCACATTTTTTCAGCTGCTAGAAGGGATCGTCGGCATTAGTGGTTCTTACCTATGGAGATGCCTAGAATCCTGCATATGCAAGGTACAAATTTTAAGTCGTTTCGAAGCCGTCTTACTCCCGGCTGATGATGACGAAGGCATTACCCCATAAAAGGATATAGGCAGACGCGCGGTGTGTTGCGCGATACGTTGCGTGAAATGCAAAACACAGTGTATTACTCGAGTTTTAACAAAAAATTGCTATGATATTTATTGCTATGGTTATTGGGAAAAGTTTATTGACCAGGGGGATCGGAGTCAGAAACTAACACCCGGAGCACTTTTAGTACAAACAGGGGGTGATCGGGGTAATTCCTTCAATGATGACCACAGAGTTCTAAATGCTTTAAACTATGTATTGGTGCCGAAAATAACTGCTTCTAAAAGTCGTTACGAGGACACTAAAGAAGTTCTTCCTGTCGATCCTGAGCTTCGAGCACTGCACTGGGTCGAGATCTAGCAGAGGAAGCCCTCGCAAAATATTCGGGGTGGTAAGGCCAATGCGTTGTGCAGCCCAGGACCTGTACCTAGTAAGCTCTTAAGATCTCTGCACTAGAAGTCCTTTGTTCGGCGCTAACAACAGATGATGGCTGTGCTTCTACTCCAGTCTTGCTTCGTGCGATTTGCCATCAAGTAATGCACTCGGGTACAAGAGTGTGTTACGGAAAACACACACCAAAAAGAAACCCGCGGGGTTTGCCGAGCGTTGGCGTCAAAAAGTATTACTTTGTTCAGCCTTCCATGCTGTGCAGCCAATGGTGACCGAAGCTTCGCTAGTTCTACACTATATTTTCGATGCCTTACCGCCTCATCTGACTATTGGGATTAGCTCTGTGGATATACAAATGTAGATCTCACTTGTTCGGATCACCCGGTTGTCTTAGAGCATGACTATAGTTACATAGTATGTTGCGAACAGCTCTCCCAACTTGGCCTAATGTGAGTAGAAAGGCTTACTTGCATGATATCGATAATGCGCTCTTGAGATCAAAAAAGTTTGATCGGGCTAAACCCTCTTTCCCTACAGAGGCCCAATTCGATGACCATAAATAGAGCTATTATCCCCATCGATCTTTCTCAAACTCAACAACTCTCTAGACTCTAGAATATATCCA
>JANIPN010004445.1:0-99735 GCA_027478595.1 Erythroxylum anguifugum
CTTCTTTGTGATGTGCCGTTTTCATCACCAGCTCGAGATGAGGTGCAATTGCCCTGTTATGTGCCCGAATCTCCCACCAATGTCGCAAAAAGGAAAAGGTGCAAATGAGCGGATATAAGGACGGCCTTGGGCCCTCTCGCGAAGACTGCCTTATCAGATCTCGATAGTCATTCGACCTCACTCCAGTTGCATCTCTTGTGTCCTTCTCTAGCTCGACAAAATGGCTGGAAGCTTGCCACCCAAAATCTTGCCCTCAGACGATACACTACCACTGTATAACCCGAAAGAGCCCTATTATAACGTCGCTTTGCATAACTCCGACCCTCAGAATGAGCGCCTTTTCTCCATCATAGCTGATTATCTTCAACCTAAGAACGAATTCAGCATTGACATGATGTTCAGCGCTGCAGAGTGCATCGCTGACATGCTCCCGGACTCGGGGGAGGAGGACTGTGCCCAAGAATTGGAGGCTGAGGCTGAGCCTCTAGGCTACTTTTTTGTTGGTTTGGCAAGCCAGATACCCTATTACCACCCCTCTCAAGATCGACTGGTGCATCTATTTTTAACACTTGGTACCACAAACAAACTGCTTGTGGAGAACAGAGGGTTCGACTGGGACGTAAGTCCCCCCTGAGTTTCTCACTTTTCCACGCTGAACACTTTTCCTAAAAAATTGTGCACGGTGGCTGACACGAGCGTTGAATGTCTTAGAGGCCAGAGAGCCAAATTCCAGACAATTGGTGGACTGTGAGTCTTCTCCCACATCAACAACTTACATCCTTGATCGTGATGTTGAATCCTCAAAGACTGAGGCATTGTACCATAGGAAACCATCTTCTTGCATCAGTGGCGCGAGTTCTATTGGGAGTTTCATAGTTGCCTTGACATTGGTAAGTCGTTGATCATTGAATATGATTCACAGGGTGATGCCCAGCTATGATGTGCCGAACAATACAGCTGATATTTCAATTTTACGAGTCTCGCAGGTTTGAAGGGCTCAGTTCCAGAAGAGGAAGTCAATAGGCATGCATTCTTCGCACGGTTGATGAGCGCGGGTTTTTTTGGAACGCGTGTTGATCCTTTTATGTACAAGTACCGCGACCACATGGAGAATGGACGGGGCTTCAACCCTGTCCTGGATGCTAACCGGGTCAGCTGCCTGGCGATGTGGATGATATATTGCGGCCAGCACCTGTTCAACAGGGTCGTGTTGAATGCCTACACGCAAGAGGCAATTAGCGAGAACTCCTACAAGCCCGGAAGGTATTACGAGGGGACCGACATGGGATTAGGGCGTTGGAGATTCTGGAGGCAGCGCTTTGCCTCTGTGGAAGCGAAGGATCCCCATTCCGATTTTGAAGCCGCCAACCTGGCCATGCGGGCATCCAAGCTGATGTTGGCATTCGAGGAGAACATGATGTTCGAGCCGTTGCAGCCGCTGGCGGGCAAGTCATAGCCTGGTCGCGAAAAGCTCAGCGAACTCGCTCTCGTTTCAGCAAAGCTGTTCACCCCATCAGCAATGAATTGATCAAGCTTTCATCGCGTTGCAACAGGCGTTAAGGGGAGGGGGGAGAAGGTGACGGATTGGCATTGAGGCGAAAGTAATGGCAAAGGTTCAGGAAGCTTCACAGGAAATCATCACATGGTAAAACACACGGAAGTCGAGCCAGGCATGTACTTGTTCTTTTTCAACATCATTCCATTTGAGAGCATCAAAAAAGAGTCCAACACAAGTGAGCTTTACCAAGGGGAGTTACCAGATTCACCAGTCATTGACGTGCTACTACTGTAAACCCTCCTACTAGGTCATCGAGATGACAAGGACAAGGTTAGTTCATCTCCAAAATACACTTTGCGAGATTTTGGTGAATATTGCAGCGAGCTGGGTAAGCTACAGCTCGAGGTCAACTTCGTATCCACCTTGCTGCTCCTTGCTCGATGCTTCACCGGTACTCTTCGCCTTCAACTTGTCTGCAATGCCGGCCCAAAAGTCGCAGACGTCGCTCGACGTCTGCTCGTCGATGATAGCGTTATTAATGAACACGTTTCGCTTTGGATGCAAAATCAAATCCAAGGTCGGCTGCAGAACGTTGTACACACACTGACCACTGGAACTCTCACACGGTCCGAACGACACAGGAGACCAGGTCTCGGCCGCTGCCTCTTTGACAGCGAGACTGTTGGGGTCGTTATGCAGGGCAACGCCCATAAAGTAGGATTGCATGCCTGGGCCAAGTCGTTTGGATATGCCATCGCTGAAGAGCTTTCGAATGTAGCGTATCTTGAATCTCACCAGACAGTCGAACAAAGTCCTGTAGTCACCGTCGGGGGGAGCGAAAAGTGGGAGTAGATCTGTGGCGTGCGCAGCAAGATTTACCGGACCCCATGGAGTTTTGTTGTATACTCCTACCGCATAGTCCATAGCGAACACGGATGCTGAGCTGCTATAGGTGTCAATCAGCTCGCGCGTGTTGCATAGGAAACTAGAGTCCATGATGATTTGCGCCGCACGGAGCACTTCATCTGTGTCTGGAGTATCCTGGTATGGGTATGAAGTATTTGGATATTTGTCTATTATCTGCTGGACAATGTCCTCGTGGCCGATAAAGTATTGTTCGAGAAAGTTTTCGAAGACCGTTTCATTCGTTGGATCCGCTCGGATCGGTGCGGGAATGAAACTTACATCGCTCGCATTATATGAGGGAGGAATCTCGCGGTCTGTGTGCGACACCATCAAGGACTTCAATTGCATAACTGTGGCATGCCTTTATATTAGTCACGTGCTTTTTTGACTCAGCAGGTGCTGGAAAGTAAAATCAACAAGGACAACTAGATGTAACAGTCAGCAAATAAACGGTATGTGCTCACATTTTGATTTGTCTCCCGAGTTTAGTATGTTTGTGGGCAGATCTGGGACGGTGCTTCCGTCATCAACTGCGGGTCCGACTGGCAAAATGCCAGTTAAGTTGAACTGGTTCAAGAACTCGTTATTGGCAGCAACTAAAACGTCTTCGGTCGCATTACGGAGACAGGCCATATCTGCCTCCTCACATTGCATCGCCTCGGCCACAATAGCGGCAAAGTTGTGGAAGTTCTCGTCGAGCGTACCCGTACGGTTCCAGGCCCACTGGAATGCAGGGCTCTGAAGCACAGCCGTCTGGAATAACGGCTCATCCAAGTTGGCTGGCATGATGAGATGGTGCAGAATGGAGGATGCGCCGGCACTCTCGCCCCACACGCTCACCCGCGACGCATTTCCGGAGAACTTGGAGATGTGGTCGCGCACGAATTCAAGCACGGCACGCTGATCCCACAGGCCAGCGTTGGGCTGAGCGTTGGCTTCCATGTACGAACCAGCAAGCCAGCCGTAGGCACCTAATCGGTAGTTTCTATTGATCGTTAGCATTTCCTTTCTCTGTGGAGGAGCGGGTAAAGTAGTGGAAGCTTGGGGTTCGATTGGGCCAATGGAGACATACCCGGCCACCCATATAGCCTCCTCTTTGGTCGAAGTGATGATGCTATCACCTGGGTAGAAGTTGATCGGAGGAGAAACTAAGGGATGCTTTGAGCCTGTTATGAAACCACCGCCGAAGAACCAAACAATCACTGGCAGGCTCGCAGTGTCCGTTTCCGCAATCTCATCATGATCGTTGGCTTCGAAGACGGAAGCAGGAACATAGACATCGAGAAACAAACAATCCTCCTGCGGTTTAGACTGCGGCGTTGGTGTGCATGAGCTTGTGCTGGCTTGGACTTCCACGTCTGTCTCCAGATCTCCCGCTAGATCTGAGGGTTTTGGTGGTGGTAGTGGAATCGGCACAGGGCCACCCCCAGGCGGAACGGGGCGGCTGGGGAGTTTTGTAGGAACGACGCACCCAACAGGGTACGTCGGTGAGGGCGGGTCAGAATTGAGAGGTGGATAGTGCGGTCTTGCGAAGCGCAGGGGCCCGACAGGAGGGGAGGCGAATCGAATATTTTCGTATACACAAACCTGAGCAATGAGAAAGCTCTTGTTAGATGGCTTTGTGGTGAATATTGAATGGTTCGAGAGTTCAGTGTTGCTGTGTCGGCTGCGCGACTTCTTTGGTGCGCTGGGAATACTTGACTCACATCAGGATTGGAACTAGTTTTTCCACTGTACTTTCCCCAGTCTAGCTCAATGTCAGGACAAGTTGTAGCGGCTGCGACGACCCTAACGCCAAGGATCATATATGTCAAAGACAGGCAACGCATGCTTAGGTGGTACAGTTTGTGAGGTGTCTTGGAATTGGGTCGAGAATTAGACGAATGGGCTCAAGGTGAGACAGCAACCTCGCAGGCGGATTATCGAGTAGAGAAGAGGAACAAGCGTAGAACAGCGTCCTTATGTATCTCGCTCAATGACCAAGACGTGTCCAAGACTGGACGCTCCCATCAGGTCCAAGAACACATCCCATCTGCTGAGAAACATCAACAGTTGGGCATGCAATCGTACGCATGCAGAGCTCCTTCTCGGTACCTCCAGAGAGCCAGTGAAATGAACGGTGCATCACCATCGCGAACGCCACAACAACCAATGATGCTGGCAGGAGCAGCACCAGCTGGGGAAGCAGATACAAAAAGCAGTGACAACAAAGTTCTAGCCCAGTCCTTCTGTTGCCGGCCGAAAGACGAATGCCGTGCCATCGGCATGTACATGCAAGGTGCACAGATATGTGTATGCGAAGTGGCGTGATGATTGCCCGTCTACATTGATATTGACGAAGTGATAGACAATGATGTGAAGTTCAGCTGGCGCGGTGCACTGCGGTGGCGCTTGTTGCCATGCCGAATAGGGCATGCAGCTCGGCAAATCTAGCAAGGCTAGCACACAGCCTGCAGAAGCTCCGCATGCTGGGCTACCAAGAAGGGCCACGCTTACACAAAGCTATTTACAATTGAGATGACTGAGAGTTTGGGGGTGATTCTCACTACCTATGGTAGGCCACGTACTGAAACCATCCGCACGAAAATCCTGGGATTTCAATCTCTCAGTCAGGCGTACAACACCATAGGACACGGATGATGTTCGTCAAGCATTCAAAAGGGAAAGACGGTGCAGGTGACATTGAAAGATTTGAGAGATCAAAGGATTTTCGCGAAAGAAGACTTCTCTTCCAAGTATAAAGCTGGGCGTTGATGCTGCACGTCCTGTTGCTCTATGGTGGAGTCTAGGTAGGTCCCTGGGTAGGTCAAGGCGGGCTGCACGCCTCGTTCTCCAACGTCTTGGACTTTCCTGCTTCCCAATATGATTGTGCAGACTAAAAGCAGCTTGATTGTGATCGACAGACTCTCTGCACTACCTTCAGAGTTGCGTGGTATACGATCAGACTACCCCTTGGCTGACATAGGAGGGCGTATCCTTTCGTATCTGCACATCCCTTCTGCAACCGAACAGCCTAGCCAGACAGGCGTTCATGATCAGCCTTCTGCTTTCGAACTCACCCAGACAGTGTGTCGTCTTTCGCACATCGTTGTGCTTGATTCGCTTGGAAAACAGCGAGCGTATATTATGAGGCCATCTCATGGCATGGACGAGTCACAGGACATACACATGCACTCTGCGGCCCTTTACAGAGCTTGCACAGATTGAGCAGAATCGGGCGCCTTTTTTATGAGATTGAATATCACTAAACAATGCATTCCTTGCTCTCAGCACTAGCGAACCAGCCATTCCAAGCCCTTTCCTTGCCATTTCTCTCCTTCTCCTAGGACTTCTCCCTTCGCCTTGAGCGGTACGAATCTGAAGCGAACGTGAAGATCCATTGTGCTGGCACGGTTGTGGCAACACCAGCCAGCCAGCCAGCCAGCCCGCCAGCATGATGGGGACAAAGAAGGTCACAGCGGTCCACTACATTTTGATCAAGTGAATGGAATGCTAGAGATGGATATATTTTTTCAATGCTAGGCTGAGTCTTGAGGATCTCAGGTTTGAGATGTCTAGACAGAGAACCAATGCCGGCAGATGGCTGACCTTGTTTTCGCGTCCAAGTATAGGTACATGTGCTGACCTCCCTTCATCAACTTCAATTTGCTCGCAATCACCAAACCTTGATTCGACGGTGCCGGTGAATTATCAATGTCGGGCTCTCAACGAATCCCCATCAGCCAAGTCGTCTGTCAACGTATAAGCCCATACTCAGAGACAAACATTGGTTATCGGCAGCTATCGAATCCGGCTTGTGATGAAAAAGTAGCCACGCCCATACGGGATTCATGTGGCTACGGTCAGGGATAAAGTACGATCCTGATCTGCTTTTTTTCCCAGCCACACCAAGTGACCAGAATGATCGAGACTATGCACCCCTGCAAGCCTGCTAATCCTGATGCCGTTCGCACCAAAGCCATTGGCCTGAAACTCTACTTCTGTGTCTTGTCGCTGTTCCGATGACTGGCCATCCCTACAGTCGTCTCCGCTCGATAGCTCGAGGTTGGACTTGGCCTGCCAAACGCTTAATGCATATTGATTGTTGTCGCTCACACTGGTCATTCAACACCTGGGCTGTGTTTGAAGGGCGGAGGTGCTCATTCGTCTGCCGAATAGTCTTGCACCCAAATCTCAAACCGGGCAGACGAGGACTATTACAGGCTGATGGAGATCTTAGACATAACATTACTGTGCGTTTCGCTCTTCTTGGTCCATGACTCTGGCCTCGGTAGCCTCAAGAACCAGTGTTTCCTTGTTGAGAGAAACGTCAATCCCCTTGCAAGCTTCCTCGAGCTCCTCCACTGTGCGGAGTCTTATCAGGTCCATACGATCGTAGTGGTCAATACCGTGCACTACAAGGGCCAGTGTGCTATCAGTCCAGGTAGGCAGTCCTCTCTTGCGCGTCTTAGCTGCGGTAATGGCCACCAGCAGCGCTGCGAACACGAGTGTGAATACTGGAGCAGAGATCCAGGCCCAACTGACCCTGTAGATTGCGTATGTGCTGTACGTCTTGCCTGGCGCATACGACCCGCTATAGCTACGGAGCATAGTGGTCAAGCTCCGTGCAACGTTTTCCATGGCTTCACCCATCGTCAGCGATGACTGCGATGAGTTGAACGAAGCTTGATTGGCATCGCCGGGTGACTTGCCGGAGGCCAAAAGGTACAAGATCGAACTTATGGCTGGTATGTTCCTAGGCTCATGGCCTATTCTATATTTCATGGACTCTTGGGTCGGTGGAATGAAATATTCGCTAGAGCCAATGCTGTCGGTAACATCGAGAGATCGGCCAATGTACTCCGAAAGTATAGTAGCAGCTCGAGCGTCGATCCAGAACCTCGAATCGTCCCACGTATAATTCAAGACACAGCTTGGAAGCACGACATCGCAGGGCGGGCCATTGTATAGCACCGGATTTTCAGCATTATTTTCGACGAACCGACCATTGACTTGTCTGCCTTGCATTGGTTGTAGAACAATGTTGAACACGCAGTCCCACGCAGCTGACGTTTTGTGCTGTACGGTGAGGTTTCCAACATGTCCTCTGGCATCCTGAGTCTGGTTTATCTGAACTTCGTAATAGTAAACATACAAGTGCTGTACGTTGTGATTCAGCAGTAAAGTTTCATTTGTCCCTTTTTGTTGTTCTGAGAACCCAGGTAGCGACTGAACCGAGAAAAGGCCCAGGTCTGAACTGAATCGAAGAGGAGTCTTGAGCAGGTGACGGTGAGCCAAGATACTTGGCCATTCTGCAGTGGTCGATCTGAAAGCTGACTGCAACATCTCCATAGTAACCCCAGTGGTAGAATTACCTGCGGTTGGAAGTGAAAGAATCTTTGTTGACGGCTTGCCAACAGATCTGTTGTGATGGGTCTCATTTTGTAGATATTGAACCAAATCTCGCGTATCTGCTGCATCCAGCAGATCGGTCAGATTTCTGGTTTGACATTGAACAGCAAGCGTTGCATAATTGTCCCATGTACAATTACCGCTGAGACATTGCGGCACGACATTGAAATTGGTTTCGTTGGATGAAGCGAAAAGGCCAGAAAATATCGATTCGGTGATCAGATTATCAAACCGGCTCGGAAGGAGACTTTTGTCGAATGGAGTACCCAGCGGCTCGGGTACTTTCAGATGTGAAGCTATTGGCAACTTCGACGGCTCAGATGTAGCAACGGACGCGATTCGGATTCCAAGAATTTGCTGTGCCAATGGGCCCACGGAAGTAATCGTGATGATCAAGACGGCTGCGAAGCTCAATAAACCACTGATTCTCTTTAATTGCTTGCTGCGTAGAGTAAAGTCTTTGAACTTACCTTCGTCGAAAGCTCACCGAGTGTCGGAGAGCGCCAAATCCTCCATTTGACACTGAGTCGAAGGCCTGAATATCTGACAAGGGATGCGGTCGATCGTAATGGATCCATCTCAGTTGATGAATACATTTCGACAGGACGGTAGTCAACAGGATGTAGAGGATTGTTACCAAAATGGAGATGAACGCGTTGAGAGTGATTGGCACGGACCAGGCCGACAGAGGCTTGCCGTTGAACTCTCGCAAAATCACCGACATAACGATCAGGACAGCGACGCATCCAAACAACGAGACAACCTCTACAGACCAGTTGTTTCGACGGAAGCTTTGACGAAGGAAATTGACTGGCGTACGCCAAAGACACTGCTCGAGCCACCAACTGACGGTCCGGCGCTGGGTGAGGCGTATATCCTCGAGGGGCTGGTACATTCTCGTTGACTTTTTGCTGAAAGCCATGATCTATGGATGAGATGAGGAACACAAAGCTCAAATTATACAAGGTCGTGACTCTCTCGCACGATGGAGAGCTCCAACAAACTGGATACAGACGAAGCGGTGACCCAAAGCTGCATATCAAAGGACAATAAGTAGGACATTTGATCGTAGGTACGTATCGATAGAGGAAGACGGCAGAGTTGTTGCATCGCACCACTACCATAGACCTGAAACATGCCCTTCAGGGGTGTATGCAGAGTGACAGAAGGCACAGCCGTTCTGGAAGTGAACATATCGCGAGATCGGCACAGCTTGCCCCGTCAATTAGGCAGGCGCATCATGTTGTCTGCTTCAAACCCCAGCAACAACCCCGGCAACACCCCTGCAGTTGACAGTTGAATGCAAAGAGATATGTAACCTAGGAAGAAGATAGCGTCGATGGCACGGCAAACCACGTCATGTTATCGGTAGTTACGCTTCAGACTGCGCCAAACGCTTCGCAAAACGTGCGGCCAGCTCATATCGAACAGCGTCTGTCTCAAGCCACAGACGCAACGGCGAACGATCAACATGTCGAAGACTATCCTGCTGCATGTCCCTATCATGTTGCGCTGACTTTTTTGCAATAGAGTAGGTAGTACTGGCTGAAGGCGAGAATCGTCGGGGTTGGAAGAAACAGCTTTCTGGATTGGTGCTCGATCGACGTTGCGACCTCTTCGTATTTCGGGGATAAAGAGATTGTAAGCCCCGTTACGGTGTTGTGAGAACAGTTAGGAAAACCAGCGATACTAGCATTGGGATGCTGGTGTCATCATGTAGATTTTTCCTTAATGCATAGAAAGGGACATGAAATTCAAAAGCAGGTGATAGAGAATTTCCCACTTATTATTACATAGTATGTTGCCAAAACCTCGTGAGGAATTTCCCTTTGTATCGACCAAGACGGCCAAAGTCAAAATAAGGTGTTTAATGTGCTATGATCTCGTCTTAAACAAAAAATCAGCAAATTGCGAGGTGCGTTTCGCATCCTTATGTACATGTCTACAAGGCACTCTAGTTTGGAACTTTCCATTTTTTATTCTAGTTTCTGGGTGGAAAAATATCTTAGGTGAGTTCAAGACAAACTGTAGCATTGAAGTCTATCACGTTCGTCTCAACTTGTCGTCAATGTCAGTTTACAGTGGCCTGCTTGTACCAACAGCAGCCACTTCTTGTTCTTTTCCACACTCCTCTTCATCTCGAACTCCTTTCAAACTGAAGCTAGTCGATACGATTTGGCTCGCGACCCGACTAAGTCCGGTCCAATTCAGCCCCAAGGACAATAGAATACTCATGTATATGACCGCATTGTCGGCCATCGGGTCGCTTCACACCCGAAGTGGTCAGACGCTCGTGAAATCAGGCGACTTGTCGCCTATTCATCCCGATTAGGGCCCGCGCAATGGCCTCGGCCTCGCAAAGAGACTGATGTGATCTTTCGATTGGGCAATTAATGCAAAGATAAAGGGTAGTGAGGTTACAATGTATGCGAGAAGCTTGTCACTCATCTGGCATCGGATACGTCGCGCACGCTACTTTCTCGTGCCTACAAATGCCAGAAGTCTCATCATAATTGCGCATATATAAATCGCTTTGCCTGCTGCGATAAAAATGCTTCGTGGCCCAGTGGACTCAGGCACCTGCAAGAAAGAGCAGGAGAGATCAACATGCATCTGGAGCTACGGGAGATCACAAACGCGAAGGAAGCCCTCGAAGCAACGGAATGCTACCTCGATGCCAGCACCCAACCCACATCGCCATTCACAGACTTGATCGCACCCGTGCGAGGCGAAGGCGAGACTGCACTGCGGGACCGCGTCGTGGACTTTGCTGTCAGGCAGTGGTTCGATCACTCGGCCGATCCGACCAGTCGCTACTTCAAAGTGGTCGACACAGATGCCTCCGACAAGGTCGTCTCGACTTGGCGATGGAACATCTACACAGGCGAGCCAGGCGAGGGAGGATCACCGTCCTATCCATCGCCCTCACCTGAAAAAGCATCCGCTTTCTGGCTTCCAGAAGGTCCGACAAGACGATACACCGAGGCTGTTCTCAACAACCTCGCAAAGCTAAAGGCCAGACCCCAGCCACACGTCTGTAAGCTGCCCTCGAGCTCTTTCTGCAACCCTATACACTTCCTACTCTGACCTGTGATGATTTGACCCACGTCAAGACTGCCTGTTCGCTATGACTGCACCAGCGTACCGTCGCAAAGGAGCTGGCCATCTGATGATGAAATGGGCGATGGAGCAGGCCGACAAGCTCGGCGTGGAGAGCTTCATCGAGGGCAGCCCGGCCGGGTCCAGGCTGTACGCCCAGTACGGCTTTCGCATATCAGACGTGGTGGATCTTGGACCGGGCCCGGCTTTGGAAGAGGGCAACGAGGAATGGCAGCAGATCAAGGCCCAAATGGTGGGACTACGTTGTGCTGTCCTGCGGAGGCCCGTGGGTGGAGTTTGGGATGGTCCTGATGAGTCTGCCTTTCCCAAGGCGGATTACGAGACGAATTTCTGGGACGCGTCTGTGGCTTCGGATCGGCTGCATACGACTGGTTGACTTGGGCGGAGAAGCATGTAGCGTGTCTTCGTAGGAGTGAACGTGTGTCACTCTTCTTCGTCGCCTTGAACATGCTGCTGGAATGTCTATATCGGGGAATGTTTAGACAGAATCAGGGTACTATGTTTCGAGTCGGTTTGATGATCACTTTGCATATCAAACTGCATGCCAAGGAACATTCAGGGACAGCAAATACTCGAGCTCTGATTTAGGTAAAAATTAGACATGAACTAATGGGAGATGTAAAGGTGTCATCATTATGATTGCTGCTTCAAGCTCTGCCACCGCCTCAGCTTCCAGAATGCTTCTTGTTGCCGCCGGTCGTTCCTGCATTGTCTGCGTCCGTGTCGTCCTGTCTGGCCGAGTTTTATTTCATGGGACGCGATGCAGCCTCTCGCCTATCGACGTTATTTTCGGTGTGATTTTGCTGGACTAACTCCCGCAGAATCCAAATTTCCACCTTCATCTGCATCGAGGCCCCTCACCGCGCACTCCGGTACGCAGCTGTCAGGCTATTATCGGCCAAGCAGTCCACTGCCGACCGCTCCAGGACGCCTTGGCCAGCCAAATACTTGCTCAGTGCACGGACCAGTTCGATCTGATCGTCATGGCTCAGCCCCTGCACCGCAGCTTGCAGCAGGTCGCCCAGATTCGCTTTGTGCATTGCGATGAAGCTCTGGTAGTACATGAAAGCAAAGAAGCCCATGATGAACTGGCAATCCATGCGATCCGTCATGCCGCCGTGGCCGGGGATGCTGTCACCAAAGTCCTTGATCTTGAAGGTTCGCTTCAGACCTGAGGCGAAGAAGCCACCGAACGGTGCAATCAATGAGGCAAACGCGGCGAGCACGAGCGCATGGAAGTGTACTGGCGGGATGGTAAAGCTGTAAGACGGCACCGCGGCTGCTGCACTGGCCGCCGTGCTAGAGTAAGCACCCAAGGAAGCCCAGGGTGAAGGGAAAGAATAGGTGTGCGGGATGAAGACGGGGTTCAGGTCACACTTGAGCCCGGTGAAGATGTTCGCGCCCAGGTCCTGAAGAAAGAGTGGTCAGCATGATCAGTGGAACAAAAAATGTCCAAACGCGAACGGAGAGAGGGCGTGATTGTCAGACTCACATTCACCGGGCAGATGAAGTATGAGGATTTGGTCATGACCCAGGTGAGGATCACGGCCCAAACGTTGGTGCAAACCCATGCGCCGACGAAACCCTCGACCGTCTTCTTGGGAGATATTTTGATGAGCTGGGTGCGGCCAAATGTGATGCCGCAGACGTAGGCGAAAATGTCGTTGACAATGACCAACGCGGCCGGCAGAAAGAACCAGATCATGCCCTCGAAGATATTGTTCATGATGAAATGCGCCTGCACCACGATCAGGTACAGGGCCATGTGTGTCCAGGCGAACTGGGTGAATTGGAAGCGGTAGTGGCCCTTCTGCAGGCTGCCGACGAAGAAGACGAAGCCAACAATGTACAGCATGAAGCTGATAAAGCGATGGTGGGTAGCAAACGGCAGAAGTACCTGGTCCACCAGGACGATGTGTTTGAAGTAGTAGATGACGCTCTCGCCGTAAAGGTAGTACATTGTGGTGCCGAGAAAGTACCAGTTCAGCGAGCGAGTGAATCGGAGATCACGCGCCTTTGAAGGCACGTCAGCGATCGCAATGACCTCCTTGAAGCACAAGATCTGAATCGCGGTGATCAGACCGATCACGTAGACGTGTCCGCTGAACAAGGTGAAGAAGAAGCCGGCTATCATGGCAAAGGTATAGATTGTCCGCGTCACAAAGGACTGCTTCTTCTTCTCATATTGCGCCCGCTGATCCTCCTCCGTCGTCGTCCCTTTCTTGTCCTCCTCTTCTGGCACGTCTCTGACCGATCTGCCATTGATCGCCTGCCTGACTGGACTTCCAGGTTCCGAATGGGCTTCGCTCGCATCTGACAGCCGACGCCTGTGATTGAATTGGACGCCACGTTTAGACGGCATCCTGCCTGTGTGCGTAAACTGTCCTGCTGCTGCTGCAGAAAGACAAGGTCCAAAAAAAAAAACCGGGTTATCCGCCGCACGATTGTGGCACTGTTCGCAGCAGGACTGTAGGAGAGAGGTTGATAAACAGTCGCGCTATCTAGGTGGTCGAGAGGTATCGAATGAGCCTATTGAAAGCTCTGAACCCAGCAAACGCGCATTGATATACACCAAGTAGATAGATGCTTTAGGACGGAAGCGAGAAGTGTTTGCCGTCGCTGCTGAACAGGGTGTACGTCACACGGAAGCCAAGCACCCAGTTGAGCGGCAGGATATACTTTTAGGGCTCCAGTCGAATACAACAACGGCCGTGAGCACAGAATGCAAGCCTGCGCTCTGAATAGTGAAGGTTCCCGCGATGGTGACGATAGGTGGGAAGTGGAGTATGGTGGTGGTGGTGGTGGTGGTGGTGACTGCGGTGATGATGATGATGATGATGACTGCAGCCTTGGAATTTAGCCGTAGGCCTGTCGCAGTTTCATACGTATTATCTAGCAGCAGTGCCTTGTGCCAAATATGGGCGCACCAAACGTGGAGAGCAAGAGTTGTAAGTTTTCTCTAGCGCGTTGAGGATATGTCAGGATCGTCAACAGCACAACAGTGACAGCGGCGGCGGCAGCGGCGGCGGCAGAACAAGGAATAGTGGCACACAACAAGCTGCCGCACTTTCTTTGGTGGAAGGACGCCAGGCAGTCGTGTTTCGCTCTGCCGGCATCCGCCCAAGCTTTACATACCCGCGTCAGCGCGCCGCCTCCAACGTCGTCACTCTCGGTAAAAATCAACACTTCTAAAAATTGTTCGCTTTCGATCGTGACTCTTTATAGTAGATCTTATATTGATCTTATGAGACGACTGAGTAGGTCCTCTTATACGCTCAATTCGAGACTTTTGAACTCCCAGCTCATATAGTCTTGAACCCAACAGCTTTCACGTCAAACGCCTGTCAATAGCGTCTCTATAATTTGCACGTGATTCTCGGTTTTGTCCAGCTATGATGCTGACGGATTTATCGGCGTTGGTAAGACCAGAGAGTTCTCTCTATACATCAGGAAGCAGAGGGAGCGTTCAGCTCGTTCTGTCATCTGGGCCGCTGACGTCCATCTTTCACTCCATCATGAGCGTCTCTCATGGCATCGGCTTGTGAGCGATAATCAGATGATATAAAGGCATTTATCCATTGCATACTGGCCATTGCCAACGTTACCATTCCATACAGATTGTTCACAGTATCCAGCGCTAGAGTTTGAAGCGAATGGGATTCAAGCTCATTCTGCTGTACCTAACTTCATTCGAGCCGTCGGAAGGCAAAGTAGACTCCATGAAGCCTGGGCGTGGGCGATGCGATGTAGTGTTGGGTCCAGCTCAACTTTTCCTGGCTCAGGCCCCATTCTTGCAACGGGACGAGCTCGTTCACCAGCCCTTCCCACTTCTGGTCGTTTTCATGATCCGATCATAGCCACCTCTTGGCTACATGGGTAAAGCCATAGCTGGCTATGCCCTTGCTATCATAGAACAAGATTGGTCGCCTCGCCCCACAAAGGCGTCTCGGCGCCCAAGTGGAGGCCCATGAATACCGTGCCGGGTTTTGTGTATGCTGCGATCGAGTCCTTGAGCTTTTTTTTTCTTTTCGAATCACGCTCTCTTCCACGTCGTTGAACACATGGACGGCTAGAATTACGTCGACTGCGCCCCGTAAGTGTTTGCATTGAGCGTGCCCAGCGCCCCAGAAGAAGTTTGCATGTACGAATTTGGCGTGAAAGGTATGCCCATTCGTTGGTCTCAGTCTGGCATCACCATCTTCAGCAGGGATGTCGCCGTACATTGCGCGGCCAAGGGCCCAGATATCTCGATGGGAATCCATGGCACACATGTCCTGTGTAGATGCCCTATCATAGGCAAGAAAGGCGCGAATCTTGTCGCAATACCAATGGAAGCGTCGTATATGCATCGTTATGTGCCACGAGTTCACAGACGGATTCAGAATGTTCAGAAAGGAACCAAAAAGCGAGGGCTACTGTTACAGCATGAGCTCTGACATATTGAATAGACATGATCACCAACGATAGCGATCGTATGGTGGAACGATTGAGTCAAATGCCGGCAACAGTGGCTTTCAGACCACTTCACATGCATGATTTTCAAAACGTGCTAGTAGCGTAAGATGGCAGCAAAATGATGGACACTGCCAGGCGAAATGCCTCACCATTGCAACTGGAGGTAAGTCTCTATAGAAGTAAGCCCTCTAAGTGCGGTCCCGAACTTCTAGGACCTTTTCTCCGCCGTGATACCGCGGGCCAGAGTTGCGCGCCGCCGAAGACGAATCTCTCGAGACATTCAGTACTGTGAGGATATCTATCAATTGAGGTATTCAATCAAATATCTCGCTGCTTGCTCTGTTGACTGATGACACATGTACTGCGTATATTACGTACCTATCTGAGCACTATTCATGACACTAACAATAATACCCATCGGGGTATCTAAGAGTGGTTTTATGCTAGTAATTTGAATCAGTACTTAGGCAAAAACTCGTGATCCTACTAAGAGCGGTATTTATATTGGCACTTATACTAGTACTTCTGATGCTTTTTTTTTTTTTGCAGTACTCACAGCAGTACTTCAAGCGTTACTCATCACACAATATCTTCTATAATTACCCAGGCACGAAGAGTCTTCTCACAAATAGAAGAACATTGATAGCTTTGACGCCCGCCCGTGCCAAGCCCCATGCGAACAAAGCCTTGTCGAAGCTCTGCACAGCGGCAAACGCGGCAGCTACGCCTATATATTGCTGACCATTCTGACATTTTGGCCAGCAAACACCTGTCGCTCTCTCGACAGGCTTTGTTCCCGCCTTTCTAGTTCAACCTGCGGACGAAGCTCTTGCCCTCAGAGGTATTAGGCAAGTGGAGATTTTTTTGTAGCTGCTTTCAGCGTGATGGACCTGGGCAATGATTCGGCCTCTACTCACTACTTGGCGTTGTCATGTCCCCCTGCCTGGAATTTGGTCGAACAAATTCTTCTCTTCGTCTCTGACGGGCATGAGTCTCGCATTCTGCACATCTGAGCATAACCCCATGCTCTCCTTTGGCTATAGCCGGCATGGCATACATGGCAGATGATTTTGACGACGAGTATTTCGCCGATTTACTCAATGAGGACCTTGACCAGCTCGAGAGGCAAGCCGTTCAATCCACACAGGTACCGACAACAGCCACCCTCTCTCACATACAGCACGCATCTGCACTACAGCGGCAACTAAAGCCTGAGGCTCTAGCAAGCCAAGCCGATAGCCAGCCTGAGCTATACGAGGGGGACGACGAAGTCATCGACGCAGCCCAAGTCAGCTACCCTCAGCTTCCTGAAGCTGTCTCAACTGCGTCGCTTAACGTTCGAAATAGAAGCACAAGATCTGAACACCTTATAGTCCGCTCTACGGCTCAGATCGCGGGTGATAATCTTCCAGATGCCGTACAAGCACCGGTTCGATACGATATTCCGTATCGACCGAGCTCCCAAAGCCAGGATGGCGCAGAACCCATTGCGAGACCTAATGCAAATACCAATGCAAATACCAACACAAACCCCAATGCACAGCATAACAGCACATGGCAGGCAGCAGTGCATGGCGCTAGTCCCATGGATGATGACAGCGTGGACTTGCGAGGATTGCAGAGACAGGTACAGGAGCTCCTCCAGGACCGCGAGCGACTTCAACAAGCTGTACAAGATGCAAATAAGGAAGCTTACTCCAAGAGCGGCGAGATTGCTATCGTTAGGGCAAATAACGAACGTATCACGCGTGAGAAGGAGAAGAAGATCACCGAGCTAGAGCGCCAGCTGAAAGATGCTAGTGACCAGCGCGATGCCGAGCTGGAACAAGCCAAAAAACAGCAGGAGCAGCTGGCAACTGAGAGCAAATTTGCAAATCATGACAGGGTCGTCGAAAGAGCTCGAGGGCGGCAGCAGCAGCAGCAGCAGCAGCAGCAGCACTGGGCTGATCAGGATGTCATCATAAGCGGCAACAGAACTCGGCTAGCAGCTGCTCGGCCAGCGGCTGTTCATCCAACGACGCCCAAGAAGAGTCGTCAAACTGCGTCTGATTCAGGTGCTAGGAATGGAGCTGGAGCTGGAGCTGGAGATGGTTTTGAGCCAATGGTACAAAATTTTGATCCTGCATCACCCTTTTCGCAGGAATCTACGCCCAAAAGGAAGCGTAAAAGGCTTCCGGCGAGCCCCGCCAACCCCATATTTTCCCAGGATGGTAATGTTGCGATTGAACATGACTTGCTGTTCAGTGATGAGGAAAACAAAGGGCCTAACATGAGAAGAGGTCCATTGGAGGACTCTTTCCCACATACAAACGACTGTTATGGCGTTCTTCAAAGTTTCCTCGAACGCCGGCTGGACTGGGGCAAGCAGCGAACCATTGAAGCTCTCGCAGACTTTGCCTTTCCTTCAGATGACTCAACCCCCTTGTCAAGTCTGTTGTACGATGCCATCTCGAAGATCGATGACAGACAGGCTGGCGACGACTTTGCGGCCGCCCTATGCGCACTTGTGATTACAATGTGGCAAAGATGCATCACCGAAAAGTATTTTGCGCCCGTCAAATACCTGATAGATTATGTGGCGAACTGTCTATTTGAATACCCAAGTATTGCCAGCGTGGTCATGGATGATCTCGTACCCCTTGCCCAGACAACGTGCGATGTGAACATCATTCCTCGCTTCAAACACCTCAAGCGACAAGCTGTTGGCAAGACTTCTTCTAGCTCAAGCGATCTGCTATCCGCAATGTCTGACGATGTCTCCGTCGCCGACAGTCTCGATACGCTGCTCCAACTGACCGCTTCACTGGATACGCTAGAGATCTCCTTTTACAACCGCTTCTGGCGGCTCATCCGCTTCGACTTCATTTCAATGCTTCTACGTTCTACTCAGGATCCAGCTGACGTAGCTCTACTGGCAAGTCTATTGAGCTGCGGCGCGTATGTTGACAGTATTGGAAGCTTATTAGATACCTCCGAGGCCGCCGGTAATCCCCTGCAGCGACCTGCGCCAAACCAAATCGATCAAGCCAAGTCAGAAGATCATATTCTCGATAGGCTGTCATCCATGTTGATCGAAACGCCCAAGCCAGTCGGCGAGGATTTTGAGCAATTCAACGACGAAACAGTCACAGAGATGCGGCTTGCCATTCTTAGGTGCCTATCAACATACGTCACCCGCCCGCAGCTGGCGATGAAGCTGGTTCGTCACGCACTGGTCATTGGCCGCCTCGTTCTCTGTATGTCGGAAGGCTATCACAGCGCAATGATGTCCTCGCCCAACGCCGGCGGTAAAGCAGTGAAAGTACATCTCGAAGTCGTTGGCGAGGCGACCAGGCTGGTGTTTCATCTTGTCAACGCCTACAAGGATGAATTTGATCTCACAGAGAAACTACTCAAGATTCGCGGGGGTCCGCAGCGTTGCCTTGTAGTGCTGAGCCGGCTTGTGTTTAGCGAGGGGGTGCTCTTCGATGTGGAAATTGACGAAGATATCATTGATTACGCGCAAGCACTGCTTGAAGACTTTGTCAGTCCTGAGGAGGGCGATATGCTGATGGAAATGGTAGGAGATGAGGAATAAGGTGGTCGGTGACAGTAGCATGCCTTGAATACAACTAGAAATTCCATTGTCCCGTCTCGTGTCCATTGTGGGAACCCCCTATTTTTCCTTTTCGTCTGCACTCTGACAATGATCACTCAGACGAAGCATTTGCCATTCTGCCAGCGAGCAGTGGATGCTTCTGCCCCTCAATAGCTTTGTGCTCCCTGCTTAATGGTATGGTCACTGTTTTCACATTGATGTTGCAAGCCGTGTCATTGCCACAGCTTGCCCATTGAACCAAGAGTGACACGCCCGGCCAAAGAGCGGTTGCTTTGGGTGCAGTCAAATTCCTCAATAGAAGCAATACCGCGTAGAACTGGCACAGTCACTTACACTCACGCGTCAGTCAGAACTGCTGCAAAGTGCCTCACCCTCGTGTTGCCATAAATATTTTGACACGCAGCCACTTTCCCTCCTGTCACCCTTCCCAACCAACTCATTCTCAACCTCCACCTTTCCGACATGAAAATTCTATTACGTGCAACCACACTGCTTCAGGGACACGAACTCTCAAGATAATCAAATATCTTCCTTCTGGCATCAAGAGACCCGATCATCATCTTCCTAACCTTCGAGCTTTGACTTGTATTTTCCTCTCTCACCAGAAAGTTTTCCAGCCATCTCTGGCATTGCAAGCCTGGGACGATCATCTTGAGCTCCTAGCTTCCCGGTTTCTGACTGAGACATCAAGGAAGCATTTGATCACTCACAACCACAAGGCAGGTGACGAACTCATCCCTACTGCTTGCCCAAACTTCGTAAGTCAAGGCGACGAAAATAGATCCTCTCCACTGCTCAATCTCACACGCTCTGCAAGCCAGTCATCAGACTAAGCCAATGCCTGCGAGTACTTTTATTGTCTTTCAAAAAATATCAAATAACTGACTACCACAGGCTCCTTCATAGAAAAAGGCAACCACAGTGACACTTTCTCACAAGAGCCTCTCAGAGCTAAGAGAACAACGACACTTACATCTCAAGTGCCTGTGCCACACCTTGTTAATGCAACTCGAATGCTTTGAGGATTCTTCATACGCTTGAAAAAAGAAAAAGCAAGACAACGTGCAGAGCAGTTCTCAGCATTCATTCACAATCTTGCAGGACTGTTTCATAGTGGAACTCACTTGAAAAGCTTCAGAGAAAACGAGGAGTCACTCACCCAATTTCGCAGACATCGGATTCTTGCAAGAGGCAAGAAAGATGTCCACACCACCTTCTTCCCCCATCCGCTCTGGCCTTGAAGCCACAAACGATAGCAACAGTGCTGCCAACACTGCCGCCTTCGGCCAAGATCTCAACACCATCCCTGCTCACTCGCCCGCCGATGCTGCAGATGATATTCATGCAGAAACTTCTGCCAACATGTTAGACCTGACCATAGCCGACGCTGCCAATGTCTCACCCATCCTGTCGGAAAATGCCAGCTCCACCATCCCTGAGCCTCCCACCCTCACCGCGGCCGCGAGCACTGCTATCAACACCGTGGCTTCCATTTCGGCTCATGGGCCAGCATATATGCAGACTTCAGTTGGCGTTCCTGCTTACACCTATGTGGATGCTGCAACAAACTCGCCTTCTGCAGTCATCTCTGCAAGCACATCTGCCGATATCCCGGCTGCCATCAATACTGCCGCGACAGCTAACCCTGCTGATCCTATCGCAAACATCGGCGTCGTCTCCACTGAGGTGGTCGCTGCTCCCATTGCTGTCGCCCCTGCCACCGCCAAACTAACTCGGGCTGATAGAACAATCGTGGCTGCGATCAACAGGATCAAGAAGCAACTGGGCTGCTTCGGTTGTCCTTGCAATAGCTCCAAGAATGATGGCTCAAAGGAATGCGATCTGCCGCGCACTGTACGCGACTGCGCCTGCTGGACTGGCAACACGAAGGATTGCAAGGCGCTTTTCAACGGCCATTACCGCATTATCGGTGGCGTAAGATTGGCGTTCTGGTCTGACGAAACCATCACAAAACACCGTGACCTGCTGCTGCACGCACACAGGCGCAACGAACTTCAAGACTTTACCCTCACCCGCCGAGGTCTTGAGGCCCAAATTCCACGAGAGCTGGAGGTCCTTCTGAAGCCTACCAATGGCATAAAGGGTCTTTTTATCACCAAAGATGCCAAAGACAACCAAGAACAAGCTGATCGTCACGCTCAACGCGACAAATACATCGATCCACGCAATGGCAAAAACTGTGGCAAGTGGCCCCGCCGCGCCGCCAATGGCACCATGGTGCGTGACCCTGCTGCCTGTGCCGTCAAGGGAACACGCTTGTCCGAAGTCCAGGCAGAGCTTCACCAGGCCGGGATGAGCCTCAAGCAGCAGCTGCAGTACTACACTGCAGCACTGGAGATGCAGAGCGGCGACGCACCAACGTTCGATTATCCAGATTGTGTGCCAACAAGTAGTTCGGTAGTCACTAGCTCGTCTTCTGATGTTGTCGCGCCCACAATCGTGATCTCGGATGAAGCAATGAACCACCAACCAGAACCGGCCGAAGGTGCCGATGAAAAGACCGAGCGGAATACTGGAACGGTAGGTCGTCTCGAGGTGACTGTCGAAACTGATTGCAAGATCAGATCTTTAGAAGAGAAACAAACTTACTGACTCCCGAAAACAGGATCCGGATCTGTACTCCTCCTCTCGCCCTTCCTCTCCCGGCGCAGTCGCCGTACGTGGTACGAAGCGTACGGCCGATGAAGCCGCCATAGGACAGGGGTATCAGCAGCAGCAGCATCAGCAGCATCAGCAGCATGAGCACCAGCAGCACGAGCAGCCAGACCAGTTTGAGCGATGGACAAATCGCAGTGGTTTCCATTATGTCAGCAGGGGCACTCAAGTCGAAGACACAGAAAGAGAGCGTGTGCCAAAGAGACCACGCGTCACCTACTCAAGACAACACCAGCTGATGAGACGCCTGGGTCTCGAACTTCCACCAGGCGTACAAGAAGCCAGAGAGGCCGCGGCTGAAGCACGACTGCAATCCGACGTCGAAGCTGCTGCTGCCGAAGCAGTCAGATCGGCCGCCCTCAATAGCCGTCGATTCTCGCCGACCATGACAACTCCCGCTCCCACAACTGCTGCTGCTGCTGCTGCTTTTGCTACTGCTACCCCTGCTCCTGCCAATCTTCCCATCTCAATTTCCACTCCCGGTGCCATTGCCTCTGCCCCTGCAGCATCCTCGTCGCAAGCCAAAGTTTCCTACCCGCAGGCCTTCCACGCGTACCTGCACCACGACGAGGAAGAGCAGGAGGCATGCACGCTGATCCGGGAGATTCTGGACGTCGCTCGCCCCGCCCACAGCCAACGAGGAACGGGACAGTCGTACGGCTACCCGTTCCAGGGCCGGGAAAAGCTGGTGATTCCTGCGCCGGCCGATATGAAGGCGCATGGAATCTCGGGGATGGAGCGCCAGACGGAATTCAAGAACAGGTCGCGGTCACCCAGCCGGCTCGACCAGCTGCTAGCGCTGCAGTTGGCAGGTGTGTCTCACGGCCGCCCGCCGCTGTACCTCAGAGCTGTCGAGGAAGTGAACGATGGGGCTGGCCCCACGTTCGACTACCGGCAAGTGCTGACGCAACCTGGTGAGGGAGCGGCTCACGCTGAGGACGCACTCAGGACGCTGGAGCGAGCCGTCCGCGACGGCAAGCCCGGCCTCCTGATTGTCGAGACGCGGCCGCTGAGGGAAGAGAGGCCGTCAGAGGTCCGGCCGAGGACGCGAGGCGAGAAGCGCCGTCGCGAGGCCGCCGACGACGAAGACGATAATGAGGAAGGAGAGGGCAGAGGAGAGGGTGCTGCTGCATCAGCGGCAGGAGGAAACACGAGGACAAGGGGCGACAACAAGAGGACGAAGACGCAGCAAGCGCCGAGGCCCGTCGCCAGCTCGGCTGCGACCCAGCAGCGCAGCCAAGGTACCCAGTTCCTGAGCACCGGTCAGGAGCTGGAGGCTGAGGCCGCAGTCGAGCAGCGGGCCGAGGACGAGTCGGTGGACGACACGGGGAAGACGACGGAGGAGCAGGGGCAGGCCCACCAAAGCCTGCAGCAGGAGGAGCAGCTGTCATGGACGGAGAAGGCCCGCCTTCGACGCCTTGGCTTGCGCACTTCTGCTCCTGGCGGCGGCGCGGCCGGCAGCGTCAACATGGCAAACCTGGCGAAGTTGGCCACCACCAACTTCAACGGGTTGCCATGGACTGTCGGCCTCGCCGGCGTCAGGCCCGCTCCAGCATCCGCTCTCCCCGCCACCGGCGGCGATCCTGAGGCGGCTGCCTCTTCAACCTCGGTCCCGGCCCCACGTCGCCGTGCTCTGAAGAGGGCGCGTGACGACGTGGCGGCTGAGGATTCGGTCGCTGGTGGTTCCATGCTTCCGCCGCCAAGGAAGCGTGTGGCCGCCACGGCCGCGCCAAACCCCCTTCCCGTCCTCCCTCCTGTCGGAGCTGCTGTCGGTGACCGACGTCGCCGACAGCCAGCGAAGACCGCCGTCGCCGCCACGGCCGCCAACCCGACGGCCTCCTCCACCACCGACGTCACGACCACGAAGACGACGGCACCTGCCTCGTCTTCTTCTTCCTCGGCTGCACCGCCGCAGCCAACACGACGAAGCACCCGCCACCAAGCGAAGGCGGCGGTTGCGGCAGAGGAAGGAGAAGTCGAGGAGGTGAGTGTGGAGGAGGCGAAGGGCGCGGTTGACAAGACCGCCACATCGGTGCCGGCACCAGCTGGCCTCCCCACCGCCGGCCCAGCCACGCGGCAGCGTCGCAAGACGACTGCCGCTCCTTCGACAAGGGCTGGGCGCGGCAGAGGCAAGCAGGGTGCCGGCGCCGGTGTGGCGTCGGCGACGACTGTAGCAGCAGCACCCGCTGCCACCACCCCGGCCGCAACCACCACGGCCACCACCACGACCACCGCGCAACCAGCGGCGACCCTGCCAGCGGGATCACCTGCGGCAATCCCCACCCCCGCTCCAGGCGGTACCGGCGCGAACACGGCACCCGTGACAAAGCAGCCGTTCGTTTCGGCGATGGCTTCTGGCTTTGACCGTACAGTCTGGCCAGACCGTGCGGGTGTCGGCCGGTACCCTGCGTACATCACAAAGCGCGGCGTCAAACACATGGATGACGCCGCGAAATACATTGACAACGGCCGGCTCCTGGCCCGTCAATGTGTGATGAACGACAGACTGGAGCGGCCGTTCCCTCAACGCGATTTGTTCATCGCGAAGGACGGGAAGCGATGCTCGTATTGCACGAGCAAAAACTTCGGGCCCAAGCAGTGTGACCCCAATTACGCTGGCAGGGCGCGCAAGGACGAGAGCCGTCACAACTAGCTTGTGGCGGTCTCCTCTCATCAAACGCTGGGCGGTTGGTTTGGTCGGTCGGGTCGGTACGGGGCGGTGGCAGGATCCGGAAACGCCAGTGGAGGAGGAGGAGGAGGAGGAGGAAATTTGGAAGCATGACAGAGACAAAGAGGAAGCAGGACGACGGACTGATCCGAACTGTCCGGTTTGGCACCCGTGCAGCGTAGGGATTCGTCGGCCTTGATGTGGCGAGCAGATCGCTGGCTTCGGGTGGTGAGACCCAGGCCATGGAGCATCATCGTGAAAGACCGACAGCGGGAGAGGAGGATGAGGAGACACCGAAGACGGACCAATCCGAACTGTCTGGGAGTGGCGGCTCCCAAGCAGCGTAGGGATTCGTTGATGGAACACATGAAGAGAAGTACGAGCAACGAGAGAGTTCAAGATGCCTCCGACCAGATGATCGTTGCGTCAAGTTGGCTCGAAGTCCCTGCCAGCGATATCGCGAATGGCAGTTCGGAACGCAAAGAACGCAGATCTGGTCACAGAGAGGACAAAGATCATCAAAATTCAAAGTACGACCTGCATGATACATTGCTTACTTTCAGAAGTCATGCATGAACAGCTCGCAGACATTGATCACAGGACGCTCATTGACTTCCAACTCTCTCTCGAAAGCATTCACCAAACACGGCGACATCTCTCTCATACCGTCGAACGACTGTGTGAGCAGTCTTCCAGCTATCAGAGAGGTCTCACACATTTAGAAAGAACGAACTCGTTGGGCACACAGACGTGCAGTCAAACAGAAGAGTTTGAGCTAAGATTCTTGCTTTCACACAGTCAATCAGGCTCTTTTCCTTGACCCAATGGCAGTCGGCAAGGGAAAAGAAGGAAGAAAGCAGAGGAAATTTTCTATTGCGACAGCTTGCGGTAACTTCGGCACGGCGGCAAGGCGGCATTAGGGCAGCGGCACACAGTGCGGTAGTGGGCAGAAACAACTTGAAGACGCTGGGTTTCCTTCTTTGGCTGGCGGAGAAGCAACCCGAGGATCAACAAACCCTCCACTGCAGAAGACCAGAAACGACACGCAAACGTGCAGATCTGACCGCGTCATATCTCCATTTCCCCTCATTCTTCCTTTTGGCAGAAAGCGAGACACTGAGGCCGAGGTGATGGGCAGCATCACATTCTATTCTCCTTCATCACGATCATTCTCACCCACATCATCCAAACTCTCTTGCCATCAAAGTCTCAAGGTTATGACCTCTTGAACACTTGAAAGCGTTTTAAATTTCCAACGAGGACACACCGTTCAGTAGTAGTGCCCGTCGTCGACGTCTTCCGCCGGCGGTACCTGCATCGGCGCCTTGCATGCCAAGTGTGACTAACAGCAATAAAGCCATTCGTTCGGCAAAAACGGCGAGAGCAGCTGCAAGCCGGACACACTCAGAGTCGCTTAGACGCTTCACCCTCTCCTCTGTTGGCTCCACAGGAAGTCAAAGCCGAGCAAGGGTCCGGACCGGCCGGCTTATCGATAGCGCAAGAGTGGGCTAGGGTCGAACCGGAAAAAAAAAAAGGAAAAGAAAACAGATCACACACATCATCGTACATTCGCGCGACACAGGACGTCTCACAGTCCAAGTGGAGTAACAAATCTGACAAGTCAGTTTTTGAACGAAATTTCTTCCACATTTCGCAAAGCCGACCACGGTCTGGACGGGCTTTGACGGCAAATAGCCGGTGGTGGACCTCTCACGCGCGACATCACGCGACATAACCACACAGGAGCGTGCCAGCGTCATCCCTACGCCATGGCTGACCCCAGCACCGTCGCTGAAGTGCAGCGCAGTCTTGCGCGCCTCCAGAGAACCCCGCTCCACATCATCAAACTCTCTGAGCAGTTAAGAGATCCAAACCCCCCCTCGTCTTCACTCTCGAAATCTGTCGGAAGCAGCAGCAACGGCAACAACAGTAACAATCAGAAGAGGCGATCCACCGCGACCAACGCGGACGACGGCACTCTAACTCAAGCACACGATCAGAATGTGAACCCGAGCCCTTCCAGCCTGGCCTCGGATCTGGAGCATTACCGCCAGCTGTTCAAGAAGCTCCACTTCTCCTACCTCGAGCAAGTGTCCAAGGAGAAGTTCCTGCGCGCCATCGTCGGCGATCCACCGCAGGTGGTCGATCCATCCGAGAATGCCGCGCTAGAGGCCGAGCTGGCCAAAGTCAAGGCCGAGCTGAGCCAGCAGAAGGCAGAAGTTGACACGCTCGTGAGTCGGCTTGAAGCCCGCGGCCGAGAGCTCGCCAGCAGACATGAGAGCGTACAGCTGCAGTCGACACAGCTGGGCTCGCTGCCGGACGAGGTGGCCGGGCTACGGGAGCGGGTGAGCGAGCTGGAGCAGACAACTACCGCCAGACAGCAAGAGCTCGACGGCGCAGAAGAGACAGATCCACGCATGAAATTGGCCATGGGCGACACGGCCGACGCGCTCGAACGACGACGCGCTGAGATTGCAGACATGGACCGCGAGATTGCCTCGCTTCGACAAGGCTTGCCGGCCAAGACCAGGCAGGTCGAGAGGCTTGAAGGCGAACTCCGACCGTTGGAGAATCAACGGAACGAAGCGGCCCAGAGTGCAGAGGAGGCTCGGGCACGCAAGGAAAGACGTGACGGCGGGGTCGAGGACCAGATCGAGCTCAAGGGCCGCTGGTACCAGAGCACTGCCGGCGTCATCAAAGACCTGGTCGGCACAGACGGCGGGTCAAGGAAAGCAACAGATCAAGGCAAGATTGCAACCAGCTGAGAGCAGTGGAGCAACCAGATTTGTTTTTGCTATGGAAGATGCCATCATTGAGCAGCATAAACCCAGAATCTTTCTCCAAAATTTCACATCAGAGTCGGAAAGAAGCAAAGCACCATTCAAAGTTCGCCAGGAATCTCCTACGGTTATTCCGGATGGCTTGAGCAGAATGGACGCAGCAGAAGACGGCTTAAACATCAGATACAACGCATCAACCGTACTATTCGCATCTTTGCAGCAGATTCGAAGCAACGCAGTGTCGATTGCAGTTCGCCAGAGATTTTCTCACGATCATCTCGGATGGCTTGAGCACACGCGATCGGCACAGCAGAGCACGAACTGAGCAGACTGAACCAGCCCGACCTTTTCGACGCTCGCTCTCACAGATAGAGCTTGAGCAGTGGAAGAGAAGCTAGGATCTCCAATTGCTTGCAGGAAGGCTAGAGTGGGAAGGGCAGGATGCAGGCAGATGATGAGGAGATGAAGAGGCGTTGGACGAGAAAGGGAAAGAAAGGCATAAATGCCTCATGGGCTCATTGAGAGACTCATCAGCTGGCTGCCAAGCATTGCCGGGTCCACGTCATGTTTGTACGAGTATGACTATCACGAGCAACGATTTATGACAAGGGGAAATACATTGATAAAGCAGGAGCAAGACACGCCCTGACAGGGAGCCGCACAAACGCGCGCTGAAGGAAATTTGATACGAGGAGACGAAGGTGGAAGGGGAAGAAAGCGCAGGACCGCTTTGTACCTCCTCTGACGCTGGCTCAAAGAATGATAGATTGAGGTTGAAACAATAGAATGCCGCGTCTCAAATATCCTCTCATCTCGGTAATTGATCACAGCTACCAGTATTACTTTCGTAGAGTCAACTGTGGGCTAACGATCGGTTTTTTTTTAGGATTTGTATGGATCCTTGCGCGTGTTTTTCTCTTTCACAACTAAGATTGCTGCACCTCTCTCTCTCTCTCTCTCTCTCTCTCTCTCTCTCGCTATGATGAGAGTTCTCCGATAAAAAAAATTCCAAATTTGTACGGAGCGGAGCATTGAGCAAGGTGGATAGATAGATACCCTGGTATTCTGTACCATCTTCGATCATCCTTCTTCTTCTTCTTCTTTTTCTTCTTCTTCTTCTACTACTTTTGTCCACTCTGCATAGCAAGTTGTTCGTAATGAACACTGATCTCATACCAATCATGCATCTGAAGAATAAATCTACAAACTCGTACAAAGACATCCCCCAGCCACCAATCCCTCGCGCAAAGCTTCCCAATCCCCAAATCTGTCGAACTTGCTCACTCCTCCGCGACGCGCCAGACCAACCTCTCCGCACTCGCGCCCTTCGCCCTTAGGATATCCAGGGCATTGGTCGCGCGCTGCAGGAGGGTCTCGCCCTCAACCTCCCTGTACGCGAGCGGTTTGATGTCGCCGCTCGCCAGCAGCTGGGGCGTCATCTCGGGCGTGGCCTTGTCGCGGAGCAGAGGGCTCTGGTCGTAGAAATGGGCCCTGATGCCGCTGACCTGGACCCCCGCCGCCCAGGCTGCCACCTTGTCAGCTTCCATCGAGTACTCCGGCGTGACCGCGTCCGAGGCGTCGCGCACGATCACCGGCAGCACGATGGCGACTTTCGAGCCCGAGCTGGCGAGCTGGGAGATGGGAACGACGCTGCCGGAGAGGTGCCCGATGCAGTCGAGGATGTAGGGGATCTCGCGGCTGCTGCCTGCGGCGGTCCGGATCTGGTCGAGGACGTCGGCGTCGTTGTAGTCGAAGGTGTGCGTGGCGCCGAGGGAGCGCAGGAGCGCGTGGTTCCGCTTGCTGGCGGTGGCGAAGATCTTGCGGTACCCCCAGTGTCGGAAGACTTGCACGGCAAAGTGGCCGACGCTGCCGCTGCCGCCCCAGATCAGGATCGGGTCGTCGGCGTGCGCGGGCACGTAGTCGGCCGGCTTGGGCCAGGGCAGGTCGAGCTTGAAGTCGTAGAGCATGGCGTGCCAGACGGTGATCAGGCTGCCGGTCGTGGTGATGGCCGACTTCATGCTGGCGTTGGGCGGGATGCGGCCGGCGAAGTAGGCGGGCACGGTGACGTAGATCTGGTGCCCGTTGGACTCGGAGTCTGGCTTGGGCACGCCGAAGCCCACCACCGAGTCGCCGACGCTCAGCGTGCTGACGGACGGGTGAGCCTCGACCACGACGCCGCCAAAGCCGCTGCCCATCACTTTCGGGTGCTTGGTCAGGAGCCCGCCGTCGGCCATGTGTAGGTCCAATGGCGTCGAGACGGCGTATTGCACCTTGATTCGCACTTGGCCCTCTTTAGGCGTGACTGTCGGAACCTGGTGGATCTCGTATGGTGCCCGCGCGGCGACGGTGACGACGGCATCGTGAGTGGCCATTTCTGCTCAGGTGTCTGTATAAGAGGCTGATTCAAACTACTGAGATCGATCAGTCAGGCTAGGTCGATGGCGATAATTCCGGTTGCCCTTTCCGTCAGAATGATGTCGTTGGAGCTGAACAGAATGTATGGCTATCTTTTGTCTCGGATGGAAAATGGTGGTTGAAGGTATTCACAGGTTTTTATTGAAGGTCTTGCGAGAGTGTGTGAGAGTGCTGTGTCGAAAACCACGAGCATCGCAGCCCATTATATGCATCTCGATAACACAGACAAGCCCACAGCCCGTACTGAAGATCTGACATGGTGTGATTGAGACTCGACAGAACATAAGCCTCCATTTTCTAAAGCCATCCAATGATTCTCCAGTTCCGAGTGTCATCTCCAGCGAGCTCTGCAGACCGCGGGAACGTAACTCTGCCAGTGAGGGGACAATGCGGCTGTTGAGGGGAGCGATTTGACTAAGCCGAGCGCTTTGTAAGCCTGCGCGGCTGCTTGTCCTCCCCTCTGCCGCGCTTCTGTGCGGAGCGGGCCGCATTCTGGCAGCGGAGTTCCTACAGAAAGGAAGAACAAAGGCTGGGATCGGTGATTAATTCTCTCGTGCGAGTGGTATAAATTCGTGCGAGACAATGGCGTATAAACAGCAAAGCAGCGCGACTTTCAACATCTCTATTTGCACGCCCGGGCGTGTTTCTTCGGGATATTGCGCCTCTCTGATGCCGGTTCTGCCGGTTCTGCCGGGGGCGGACATGGTGGGGAAGAACGTCCTCGAGGCGATGGCTTTCTTGATGTGGAGGGCCTGGAGAATAAGCATCTTCAAGAAAGTCCTTGAAAGGCTGGAACGGAACGAGGACTGCAGAAGGTATACTTATCATTTGGCCTGGGTCATTGAATAGAATCGGGGTCATGCCGATGGTACTGCCAAGCAGGCACAAGGACGAGACCCTGGCATCAGGTACTACTGACCGAATATGCGCAAAGGGTGGTCGTGGCAGTCAAATTGGGATGATCTCGTCATTGCCTTTACCTTGGGTTGACTTAAAATCATTTCCTCCTCCACACATGCTATGCAATTCCCTGCGAATTTTTTTGTTGGATATGGAGCTAAAGAGATAGCATCAGCAGCAGTAGCAATGGCAGCAGTGAAGGCAGCAGTAGCAGTGAAAGCGGCAGTACTCTAGCCGTTGGGCACAAGGCAGGGAAGCAAACGAGCACTATACAGGCTTGCAATTCTCTGCCCAGCTTCGAGATCCATTATCGAGCGGCGCTAACGTCTCAGGTGGACTGCCGCTGGAGCACCCAGTGTTTTGCGCCGCCCTCAGGTGGGTGCGCCACCAATCTCAGCTGGAACTCTGCCGGGCCAATCACCGCAACCCGCATGCTGCCCAATTGATCAGCCGGGCGCTGAGGCCAAAAGGAATCATCTCCGACCAGCAGAATTTACCGACCCTTGCTTCGGCCTTTGCTGTGGCAGCCCGCCTCCGGAACTCTGTCGCCATCTCCTTCCCTCTCTCTCCCTTTTCCAAATTTTTGCTCTACCTCCTCCCCAAAACGCTGCTGCTTTCCGCGTCCCACACGCGAACATGGTGGCTCAAACCGCAGCGCTGATTCTTGGGCTTCGTCAGCTAAACCTCCCCCCCCCCCTGATCGCCCTCGTTTCAGCATGCCCTTCCAGCACGCTTCCAGATGATCCTCCCGAATAACGACAGCTCCTTGCCTCATACCGGCCTCGCGCTCGAAGCCGGTTGCAGGATCACCACTTGCCCTGGCAATCAACAGTCGATCCATCCGGAGCAAGTGAAGAACAAGGGAGGTATCACTGTCTGCTTGGGCAGCTCCGTGGGGTACATCCGGCTCTTATTGCAAAAGGGCTGCCCAGACACCACAGACGCCCGAGTCTACAGCACACACCATTTAGCGGGCACCCAGCTTCAGTGGACAGTCAGAGACAGAGGTTTTGGCTGCGTGGAAATACATGACACGATGCAGGGGAGGAGGCCAAGTGTACCTAGGTAGGTACTGTACTACGGGGGGAAACTCACAGAGGCTCACGGGTGAGGCAGCCGGCGTCGCAGCCTCCCTCCTCCTCCTTCGTCGGCGCTTCCAGCCATTGGCTCTCCCGGAGCTCTAGTGTAGATGTACATGCGCTGTCGTTGCTGTTCTGCAGTGCCGTTCTGTACTCTACACAAGATCGCGCGCCCTCTTTCTCCAGATGTGCAGGGATGCTCCCCGGTTCGCCTCGACCTTTACGAGCGCCCCCGTCTGATTCGGCTTGCTTGGGTGGCGCTTGGATACGGCCAGTCGATATCCGACCCGTTGGTACTCCAATACTGCTCTCAGCATTCCACGCCCGGCCTGCGTGGGACATTCCTGCGAGCAGTGGAGAACACACCCACATACAGACTACCTAGGTACTATCAATCCTGCTCGACAAACTGGGACAAGAGGTGAGAAAAGAGAGCAGTTGGCGACAGAATCAAGCAAGAGATAAAAAATCTCCTCTTTAAACCACAAAAATCAAATGGTACAGAGATACTTCACAAGATTTCTTGATACGGGGTGTGCTGGTACGAGTCCCTGGCGAGAAATCAACGTCGTACCCGTCATGTGTGCCTGTGTGAGTCCTTGTTTTGAGTGATGAGATGATGATACACGGCCACAAGCTCCGTGCGGTCTCGGCCACTGCGGCGTCGTCTGGAGCAAGGGTGTACCCGAGTGAACCTAATGCTGCACTCAATCAGCGTTATATCTCACACTCATTGCCAGGCTCTTCCCAGCCTGTCGTCGCTCATTCCTTGCTCAGAGCCTGAGTTTGACTCTTTTTCTCCCCCTTCCTTTTTGATCTTTCTTCTTCCATATCTTTGGAATAGACGCTGTGCGTTCTTCTATCTGTGGAGACCATACATGTGCCGGTAGCAGCTGCAGCAGCCCTGGTGGACCTTGTTTTGTCCTCCTGTCCGGTCTTTTCCTCCTTCCTTCCCTTCTTGCTCCTTCCTGCCTTAGATAGGCGTCCGCTCTTTCCCTCTACATTCAGTCACTACCGCTGCTGCTCAGTCAGACCTTTTCACACTCGTTGCACCACAAACAAGTTGACGACGCTTCGAGCTTCTCTTCTTTTTTTTTTTTTTTTTTTCCCTCCTCCTCTCCAGATCGGCTTGACCGGTTGAACCCAAGCCTCCTCTCCACTGCTGTGCGGTGCACGCTTTCAGAGATCCTGCTCTCGAAGCCAAGCTGTCTCAAACCCTCCCAAATCGGCCGCTACCGCTGGATACCGCTCGTGAAGACGAGCCGCACGCCAGCTTCCACGCAGAAGACCGCCCCAGCGGCAACTTGGCTGACCCTCGCCGTCCCACCGCTCTCCACCTCTCACGAGCACGTCCAACTCGTCATCGCTCATCGTTCTTGTCCACTGCCTGAGCCTGACCTTCTATTCATAGAGTGCTGGCTACTTATTACATCCACGCAGAACTGATCTTTTGCTGCTCATCAGCCTTCGTGCCCAAGCTTGAGGCCGGGCACCAGCCTCGATTTGTTGGACTCATCGGTCACCACTTCTTTCATACGCCGTTTTCACCTCTACATCATCATCCACAACCTACGTCTCCTCTCTCAACATGCAGCTAATCATCTCGTCTTTGCTGCTGGCTGTCGTGGCTTCCGCCGCCCCAGCACCAACTGTGACCACCAGCTCAGTCGTGACGGCGTATACGGCAGCCATCAACACTGGCAGCCAGTTTGAGCCGCCACCTCTGTGGGACCCTCCGAGCCCGCCGCCTCCTCCGCTGTTCGAGGCTCCCAAAGAGGACCTGCCTTTCTTTCCCTCATGGATCGTTGCCGTGCACCAGGCTCCGGTGCAGAAGGTCAGGGTGGAGAAGCTGTCGCCATTCACCGGGGCCACCGTACAGCCGGTCGACAACATCTATGCCCCATCACCCTCAGATGAGGAGGGTCGTTTCATGGGCGAGGGCAGCTTGCGGCCGGCACACAAGTCTGTCGGTCAGTGTGTCGGAGGCTTCCTTCGCTCGTGGGTCTGGTGGATCATGGTCATTTCACTGGCCGCCGTGCTGGTGTATGTGGCTGAGAAGATGTTCATCGGCAGCGTCGTCGCTGCACGGAAGGCGAGGAGCGCCAGCAGGGCCGCACGTAGCCGTGCTGCTAGTCTGATGCACGGCACACGCAGCCGCGCCGCCAGCCTGCTCGCCGAAGGCGGCCTGTCTCCCATGTTGAAAGACAAGAGTGCCTGGGGTAATGTGAACGGTAGCAGTGGCCTGCCCTTTGGCAAGCCCATCCGTAGCAAGAGCTGGGACGACACGATGGCATGAGAGGAGATCGACACGTGACGTGGGGGAAATATGATCATTTTATTTGAACGATTTAGCGACAGCATCACTCATCAGCATTTGCATTTACGTCTATTCTGAGCCTGGCTACAAACACGATGTTCGGGGAGGGATGGAAGACATGTGGTAGCCGCTCAATAGTGTGGAATTGTCACTGGGAAGTACGTGGAAATTAGGCCCTGATTTAGCGAAAGAGGACAGAGGTAGCTAGGGTTACAAATATGATACCATCAGTGTTGAAATATTACCCCCAAACATGACCCGTTCCGTTCAGCAGTGACAGGGCTGGGGGGTGCTGGCATCTTGAGCTGAGCTTTCTCTGTACGGGAGGTCAAGGAGGAGATGCGGTGACAGATGTACTTTCCAGAACTGTCCGAGCCAGACACCTGTCAGTCGAACAAAGTTGAAGCCGCAAAAACTGCGAAATACCAGATCCTCATCACATCACACCTTGAGATGAGCCATACATCCCTGATCTATTGTAGATCATATGGCCACCTAATCACCGTCAATATACTGCCTATGCACCAAAGCTACAGACACGACCCAAATGTCGCGTGGCGGGAAATATAGAAGAGGCGGCAGAGGCAAGGCAGTCAGGAATCGAGCGATTTACTGCTCGTGCCCATGTCCGTGCTCTACAGTGATCCAGGCTTGATACGCACTAACCCATCAGTGTGCAGAAGCGACGGTCAGCGTTCGCCACCATCACGCGACTCGGTATAGCTGAGGCAGAGCGTTGGGTGTGTGTGTGTGTGTGACTTTACGCGATGCCGTACGTGAGGCGGTAGACGCGAGGAGGCAAACGGCGGAGGCTACCGCGCGCTGTATACAAGTTTCACGGGCTGCTTCGAATCATGCTATTGCCTGTAGACCGTATCTTGGGTGCTGTTCTGAAGATTTCACGAGAGCTGTGTCGTCTGATTCGATGGTGTACCACGAACCTGTGGCTGACTGTGCTGTGTCTGCATGCGCGCGGCAGCCGCTAATCCTCACCCGGCAAATGTAGTGACAAGCTGTTACTCTGCATCAAGTCACTAATATTATCGCCTATCGTTGCTATGCATCCAGCTGTCTGATAAGAAAAGACAGAGAATTGAGAAGAGGGTACACTAATACCTCTGTATACTGTTTGTGCTATGTACTGACCTTAAAAGAAAAAAAAAAAAAAAAAAAAACAAGGCTCTGGTGGGAGTCGAACGTGGGCCGTATGCCAAAAAAAACTGGTAGCTTCTCTTTGATTGAGCGTGTCATCCTTGTGCAGGGGCCATGCTAATCTTCTCTGTATCGTTTCAAATGTCTAATTTGCCCGAAGGCAGAAAACAAACGTCAATTTGCACAATATATACCTTGTTGTCCTCAGTGTAAAGGTCATCCAGGGAGTTATACTACGGTACACCCCTAGTATACCTATGCTGTACCTATCAAAAAAGCATAGATACGATTGGCAGTAAAGGCAGGGGCCTCTGATTATTTCTATTGTAATACGCCTAGGACAGCGTTACTTGTTTGAGCTGGACAACGCGGAGAGGCCATTGGACTCAACGTGTTAGTGGATAGCTGTTAATTATGATAATTTTTTTGAAAGAAGAGATATTTGCTTGCATTTCCGAATCACTACGATGATGTACAGATGTCTTCCCAAAACTAACTTATAGACTGATGCTGAGACTTATAGTGACATCTTTTGCCTATATATTTCGACGCAGCGAGTGTAGACTAGATGAGTGTCAGTGGTTCAATCTCTTCCACGAACTAGCCGAGATCAAGATACCTACCTACGCGGCGGAGGAGGTATTGATTCCATGCGCGTGCGTCGGCTTCCACCGTGATTTGTCCAGTCCTTGTCCAGGTCCGGCAGCCCTTACGCCCTAAACTCCCGCCTGAGGCTTGCGATCTGCAACCGACGTCCGTTAGCGTACTCCTTAGCCTCCTGCCAGAAAGAAATGCCGCGCGTTAGGGAACTCCTCTTTCGAGAGATAACGGCAGACGTAGATTTGGTGATCGACGTTGAAGGGCGAGTCGTTATTTGACAGCTCGATTGACACGCTGGGTCTGCGCGTCGCTTGCTTGCCGGACAATTTCTCCTGTCCTGGCATCACCCCTCCCCACCTCTCTGTTCCTTCCCTGCTCTCTGCTTATCTTGTCTGCCGACGGGAAAAATTCTTCAATTAGCCGCAAGACTCTGAATCCCTGTCACTGTCAAAGCACCCAATTCTCACACCTGTTTGATAGGATGGCAGTCTCTTGAGCGGAGGAGGAGGATGCAGCCCAACAACGGTGTCACAATTTATTGAACATACCACACTCTTTTTCTCACAGTTTGACAGTCCATCTGCTCAACAACTATGCTGCCAAAGTGACGTTTAGACTCTCTTTGCTCGCCCAATGCGATATCGAATCTAGCTCAAGCTCAGCAAACAAGCTTTTTGGCTGTCTCCACCACTCTACCTCGCTCTTGATCGCGCGCGCTCTCTCTCTCTCTCTCTCTTCTTCTCCTTCCCAGCGGTCAGTGAGGCATCATGGATTCGACTCATCTCGCACCTGGTGGCAACAATATGCACTCCAGCAGCGATCCGTTCGCGACGCCGTCACGGTCAAGTCTTCAGAGCGGCAACGCTGGTCGGACCACAGCTGCACAGCAGGCAGGTGGTATTGAGATGCAAGATGGCGCAACAACGCCACCGCTGGCTACTGCATCGAAATTACCGTTCATTCAAAGATGGCGACAGGCCGATGAGAGGGCCTACCTCGCCACAATTGGTCGCATCGCGCCTTCAAGAAGAGCCAGGAATGGAGAAAAGGCGGCGACCTTGGGAGGTGCTGGGCTGACAAGTAGGGCAAGGGCGCCAGCATGGAGGTGCAGCCTTATCTTGGCATTGCTGCTTTTGATTGTCGTTGTAGCCATCGTCGTGCCGATTGCTGTCGTGTTTTCCAGCCACAAGTCGTCCGCGGGAGGCTCCCAGCAACCCAGCTCGCCCGGTGGAGGCCCGGCTCCGACTCCAAATTCGAATATTGTTCACCTGAAGCAGGGTTCTTTCGAAGGCACGAGCCTGTCAAATGGGATCACCCAGTTCCTGGGGATGCAATATGCCGCGCCGCCGACTGGCGATCTTCGCTTCGCTGCACCACAGGCGCCGGTCAACTTCAGCGGAACCCAGGCGGCTACCAAGTTTGCTCCTGGCTGCCACGGGCTGGGCAAGTTCGACTCGTCCCAGAACGAGGACTGCTTGTATCTTGACGTGTACATGCCGAGCAATACGACCTCTGAATCGAAACTGCCCGTCTACTTCTTTATCCAGGGCGGTGGTTTGCAAAACTCGGCGACACACTACAACCTCAGCAGCTTCATCATTGCGTCCGGCATGCAGGTGGTGACAGTGTCCATAACGTATCGCGTCAATGCATTTGGGTTTCTCGCCTCAAGCGAGCTTGAACAGGGTGCCAGCCTGAACAATGGGCTCAAGGATCAGCGCATGGCTCTCCAGTGGGTGCAGGACAACATTGCCCAATTCGGTGGTGACCCGAGCCGTGTGGTCCTCGCAGGACAGTCTGGGGGCGCTGGGTCGGCAGTGATGCACATGATGGCGTATGGGGGACGTGATGACGGCCTGTTTCACGCAGCCGCGCTCGAGTCTCAGTCTTTGCAGGCAGTACGCGACGTCAAGGCGAGCCAGTTCCAGTACGACTACATTGTTGGCAACACATCGTGCAAGGATCATGACGACACATTAGCTTGCCTGCGCGGTGTGTCGATTCAGGGACTCGTCAACGCCATCAGCAACTCGCCATTCCCTGACGGTGCTGGCGGCAACCCCGTCTTCCCTTACAACCCGGTTCTAGACAACGACTTTCTCCAGCAGCACCCGATCGCCGCGTACCAAGCCGGCAAATTCGTCGCCATCCCGACCATCTTCGGCGACGACACCGACGAAGGCAGCATATTCGTGCCCAAAAACTCAATCTCCTCTCGAACTGACGCTGACGATTTTCTGCGTGACACCTTCCCTCTGATCAACAGCAGCATGCTCACGCAATACTCGAAGCTCTACAACATGTCCACCGACACCTCCACCTCCGACACCTCCGCCGACGACGACTACTGGCAAAAGACCGTCCTCGCATACGGTGAGACGCGGTACATCTGCCCCGGCATGCAGCTATCGGACCTCGTGCGAGCTGCCAACGGCGGCAAAGTATGGAATTTCCGCTACGACGTGGCCGATCCGGCGGCCGTCGCGGCGGGGCTCGGCGTCAAGCACGGCAGCGAGATGGTGGCCATCTTCGGCCCCAGCGCCAACGCGCCCATCATCTACCTGGCTGGCGGCAACAGCTCGAGCGTGGTGCCGCTGATGCAGGGCTACTGGACGAGTTTCGTGAAGCACTTTGACCCGAACACGGATCGGGCGGCGGGCTCGCCCGAATGGGACGAGTGGACCGGCGCCAACAGGCTGCATGTCGTGGCCAATGGCACGACCATGGAGCAGGTCGATGGCCAGCAGATGCAGCGGTGTCGGTATCTGGCCGGGATTGCGGATGCCATTGGACAGTGATTGGGACGCCTTTTCCAGGGTGTGAAGGGACGGTTTCTTGTTTGAAATGCATTTCGGAGCGAGTACTTTTTGTTGAAAGAGGAAAAAGATAGGGAAGGAGGAAGGGAAAAAAAAGAAAATGATGCACTGTTAGGCAAACGGGAGGCAACTTGACACGAAATGGAAACTGAGATGCGAAAAACCAAAATCTCACGGAGACGACATCATAGGTTTTGTACATACCAGGGGAGGGAAATTTGTCACGGACGATTCAGTAACGAATGAGCAACATAAAACATTTTCTTCTACCTCCTGCTACAACCATCGCATTTTCGCAGTAATATACCTGGCCGGTACTGCAATTGAGCTTGACGTTTTGAATCCAGCGAGGCTGGTGAGACTGATAATTCACCGAGTCAGCCAACCGGAGTCGCAAGATTTATTAGATAGCACTGCTACAGAAAAAAGCACAAGGTCCCGTATGCAATATACAGCCCAAAAAAAAAAAAAAAAAAACAATGCTCCAGCTGCGTGCACAAGAAAGCTCTGTACTGTTCGGCTTGGTGAAAGACTGTTCCAAAACCCTCCTCCCGGTTCCAGCTGGCTCACTTGCTACCACCACCACCACCACCACCACCACCACTCTTTGCGGGTTTCTCTTTCTTAAAGCAGGCAAACTCGCTGCGGGTGCCGTCCCTGAGCCTCTTGAGGGTGGCGCGCATGTCGCCCAGCTCCTGCTGGAGCTTGTCCCTGGCGCGCGCGTCGGTGCCCTGGTCCAAGAGCACATAGATCTCGGACTGGGTCTGGGAGACGACCTCGGTGGAGTACTGCGCCAGCGTCTGCGCCGTGAACTCCGTGTCCAGCGTGGCTTGCATCAGCGCGGCGAGCGGGAAGCGGGCGCGCTTGCGGAAGGCGTCCAGCAGAGCGCGCGACACGGTCTCGAGAAGGTGCGAGAGCACCATGGGCACTAGGTTGGGCGCTACGCTGGACACGGTCGTGTGCACGGCGACGAGCTGTAGGAGCGTGTCGTACACGTACGCTCGCACTTCGGTCGGCCGTGAGGTGGATGGGAGCCAGTCTGATGTGGAGATGCCTTTTGCGATGGTGGCGGTGATGCGCTCGGCGATCGGGGATGTGTATTTGCTGAAGAGGGCAGAGGAGATTTTGGATAGCGTGTCGCTGATGCTTTTGCTTTCGTCGGTCAGCGTCACGGAGAAATCGCTTTCGAATTGCGAGATGAGCGCTGGTACGGTCGTGGATTGGATCATCTTGATGTTGCTGAATGTGAGGATCATGCGGAGGTCCTGTTTTGTGTAGGTCAGCTTAAGATACAGACGAAGAGTAGGGTGGCTGGCCAACTGTTGCAGTCTTACCTTATCAGTCACGTCAATCGTCTCGTCCGTGATTCCACCCGAGGCCCACGCGTCCTGCATATCGACCGCATGCTCCGCATTCTCCACAAATTTGGACAGCGTGGCAAACATGCCAGACGTGAAAGCGCTGCGCACCATCGAGATGAGCTTATTCGGCGGCGGAATCACCACCTCTGATATGGACGCCCTGCCTGGCCTAGCATTAGACATGTACAGCATGCCTTGCAAACCTGATAGGACAAAGCCCTGGAATGCAGCGTATCGCGCAGGCATCCGCGTCACCGCACGATCACTGCTGAGTGTCCAGTCCTCAAGCACCTTGCACAATTCGGCGTCCGTCTTCCACTGCCCAATGACTGCCCTTGCGCACCTCTCACGTGCAGCGTTCAGGAAAGCCTTCAGCTTCTCTGTTGGTTGTGCAGATGCGGCTGGCCTGATCGTAGCTAGCTCGGCTGATGCCGTCCCGACAAGCTTGAGCAGCTCGCCCAAATAGTGCACGCCACTGAGGGAATTGGCATGCGGTGGCCAGAAGGCGTATTCTTCCTTTGGGTTCACGCTTGATGGCGAGGGCGGAAGCCCAAACCCATCTAGCCTCACCCGCGGCTCCACTGCACTCAATGGTGAAAGCAGACCTGGAGTCTGAGCTCCGCTTGCAGCAGCGGCTGCTGCTGTTGCTGCGGCGCTTCCACCCACTCCGCCTGGGGTCTGGCTCTCCTTCGGGCTGTCCAGGCCCATAGGTGAGAGCAAACCAGAGATGTCCTGAATAGGTGGTTCAGCAAAGAAGGCGAATAGCTTGTCCCGCATGAGGTCCACTAGTTCGCCCACTCCGCTCTGTAAGTCCCGTACGCCGTCAACAGACAGCCGGTGGTGCTTGGCACTGGATCCGTCAACGCCGGTCGGTAGGCCCTTTTGAGCATTGCCATCGATGAAAGACTGCGTCTTCTCCCAGAAATCGAGAAGCTCGCCCAAGACACCACCCTGAACGGAGAGCAGGCGTGTCATACAGTGCATGATCAGCTCCCACATCTCAATCACTTGGGGGCTGTCACAATGCTTCGAGACGTCCTCTCCCTTGCTTGGGCTCTGGAAGAAGACGGCCATTGCCTGCATTGTCGGCTTCTCCGCTGTGGCCAGTCTCCGGCGCAGCAGCTCGATTTCCATGCGTGACCTGTTGAACGTGGCGTTTATGCGATCGCGTACGTAGTCGTAGCGGCTAAGCAGCCAGAGCCATATCGGGTTATCTTCGACGCCAAGCTCAAGCAGCACGCCGATGAGTGTCATGTGGTCGTCTTGTCGAGTCTTGTCGGTCGACATGGCCAAGTTCGCCTGGACGCTCGTCAGCTCCTTCCAAACGTCCCGCTTGAAATTCTTGATCTGCTCCTCAACGTCAAGCCACATGCGAGCGGTGATGACCAGCTGGTGCACTTCCGAGTCCGACAGGGCCATCCCAGTGCGTGCTGAGGCATCAGCCAGGCTTCTTGCGTCGTCAGCACACTGTTTCGCCCGCGAATATTGCCTGACGAGCGACTCGTAGTCCTTGTGCCGGATTGATGTCGAGATCTGGCCTCCCAGCTCGAGAACGGCCTGTGCGCGCTGAAACGACTCCAACACGGTTTTGAGGTTTTCCTCTCGATCGCGGCCTCCAAGCGCGGGGCCCCAGATGTCCTCGGCATTCATGGCAACATCCATCAGCGGTGCCTTGATGCCAACAAGCCCGTACTCGGACTCCTTCACCAGGGCATAACGCTTGCGATCCGACTGCACCTGTGGCACCTCCTGGTTGCTGAGACTCCGCATGTGACTGCCAGGGCCGCCTGCACGGCTCGTGTTCCGCGAGTGCGATCGTCTGTGATGATTCTGCTGCTCCGGCGCCGGGCTGGATCCCTGGTTCCGCATCTCGGTGTAGACGCTGTCAATGGTCGTCTTGGCGCGGACAAAACGCTCAAAGTTGGACTCGACCAGCACCTTCAGGGAAGCAGATTTTTGCTCAATTGAGCGAGAAAGAAAGTCGAGGCCCTGTACAAGCTGCTGCGTTGACGAGCGTGAGTGAACCTGGGAGAGGTAGGCGGAGGGATTGAAAGTGGTCGAAGAGAGCAGGAAGCGATTGCGAAGCTCCTCATCTTCCTCCACGAAGAGACCCTGTTCCTTCAGCGCGGTGACAATGGTAGTCCGTTTGCCTAGAGGATCGTTCTCGTCCTTCTGAGAGATCCTTTGCTTGCCAGCCTTGCTTTCCATTCCTCCCGAGACGCTGCGGCCACCAGTGAGTTCGAGCACGGAATATCGCGACTTGGTCCTGTCACGCCGGTTCTGCTGCTGCAGTTTGGGTGAGAGAAGCTTTGGTGCCACTGTGATCTCCTCCCTATCATCGTCTTCATCGTTCTCGGCAGGCCAAGCTTCAGGGAACTCATTGTCGATGTTGTAGTGCTCAAGCACAGTGCGAGGGTCGCCCATATTGGCGGTGCACCGAAATTGGCCGCACCATGCAGGTAATGTTTCCACGCAAGTGACCGATCAAACCCTTGGTAATCTCAATAGGTGGTGTCAAGGAAAGGGAAAGAAGTTTGAGGCGTTAATGTGCTGTTGAAACGGTGTCCTTGGTGATCTTGAACTGCTACAACGCGCCGCAAAGCTCACGTGACTACTGCTGACTCAGCGGTTTTGGTCGACTCGCAAAGACGAATCTAGTGGCCATCCTGCAAGTTTTGACTCTCTAGCCATATAATGTGTCACCCGCCAGTGTTTGATTGATGTTGAACTGACGCTTCGTATTTGGGTGGGGGTTGGTAGGCCTTGGGCAAATAAAGCCTATACTACGAAGATACGTGAGGTCAGCGACACCATCATCCAGGAAGGAAAACTCGAGACGTGACCAAAGCATTAAAGTAGTAGGTTACTTAGCTACCTACCCAGGTAGGTAGGTGCCTAGGTAGGTGCTTGCATACTCATTTGAGTACTCCTCGAGATACTTTAAAGCATATCAACCCCAGTAGATATATCAGTAGTACCGCATTGTAGACTTTGTGACTGAGAATGTCGAATATCAATAGCGCTTTTGCGAGTATAAGATAAGTTTTCTGAGTACAGATGATATTAAGCCTCAGCTCATCGAGCATTCGCTTTGCTTACAGGGCTGGATACTGAGTGATCTACCATACGCATCAGCCTCCGCAAGTTGCCTCTCCAAAGACGGCAACATCAAATTTCGAGACAAATCACCGAGCCAAGAGATACTTGGTCACTGCAATGCCAAATGATCAAAAAAGCATGTTTTACTATCTTGTCTAATATTCGAGTGATCGCTTTTCTAAATCTATATAAGTCCGTCATGAACAGTCCATTTGCTTTCCTCCAAAACGCCGTTGCTCATTAAATTGTTTCCCAGCTGTCAGCTGGCATAGCATGCCTGCATGCCCCAGGCTCGACCCCATAGTTACTGTAGCTATCGCTCAAGTACTGAGCCGTTTAGATGCCTCGGCCGCTGTACGGTGTTGGGCTTGTCTCGCGGCTCTGGTAGGGCGGGACGGCGTAGCCGTTCGGTGCGGCGTTTTCCTCAGGTCGCTGGTAGGGAGGGACGGCGTAGCCGTTCGGGGCAATGTTCTCCTCAGGTCGCTGGTAGGGCGGGACTGAGGCGTAGCTGTTCAAGGCAATGCTCTCCTCGGCATCCTTGGAAATGCTTGAACTGTCGGCGGTGGCTCGGTGGATTTCGCGGATAGCGAGCGGGATGGAGATGGGGTTGATGGCCCGAGCGATGGCACCCAGCGGGCTGACGTGGTACTTGGGGCTCTTAGCCAGGCGGGTGTCCTTGGGCGCGCTGCCAAAGTAGGCGACAGCCTGGCTGTTGACGTAGGGCTTGTGGCTGTAGGCGACGTGGAAGAAGCTGGCGAAGAAGATGGTCTCGATGCAGAGCAGGGTCTGGGGAATGCCGACGGTGATGTCGTTGTACGACAGCGTCTCGGTAGGGGTGACATGCGGCGTGATGAAGGAGAAAACCAGGTTCTGGAAGAAGTAAAGACCGATGAGCAGCTTGAAGGCCAACAGCTGCTTGATGACGGGGCGGTGAGGGATCTCGTTGCGGAAGCGGAGAGCAGTCTTGGCGGCGGCGTAGACAGCTGCACCATTAGAAATGGTGTTGACGATTTTAAGCTGGAAGTCTATGTTAACTCATGGTTCAAGGAGTATGAGCCGCGGAGGGAAACCCGGGAGGGGGGCGGGGGGGGGAGAAATGGGTATCCATCCCACTGGCGAGAGAGAATAGAAAGAACTTACCCAAAAGTGAGCAAAGTGGATGCTGTCGCTCTGGAAGCAGTAAACACCTGCAACCTGGGTGATGACGGTGATGACGGCGACCAGGAACTGGACGACAACAAACTGGTTCACTGCAATGACACCCTTCTTGTATAGCGACGGTCCAGCGCCCGGGACAATGTTGCCGTCTTTGTCTTCCACCTTGACATTCGCCCAGTACTGTTGATGGGCGATGCGGTCGGGCCCGACATATGTCATGATCAAGAGATAGAAGGTGGACAGAGCCATGCCTTCGTAGAAGTCCTTCCAAGGCTCAACCAGAACAGAATCCTGGCCCGAAACAATGCTGACGATTGACAGGGCAGCGAATATGGGGATAACGAGGATGATACGCATGATCTTGATCTGCTCTGGCGGGTTACGCATGTTGAAGGCGTGAAGGAGGAAGAGGGTGAGAGAGATGAGGCAGGCGGTGCCACCAGTGATATAACAGATGAGCCTCAAGATGCTGTTGATTGTCCAATCGGGGTAGACCTCGTCGGCGTCAGTCAAAGGCGTCGGTAACGCTGGACATGTCGATGCCACATAACTGCTGGCGAAACCCATGGTGAACGGGGTTGAGGTAGACTCGGATGCCGTCGATGCACAGAGGTGAGGATACTGGCAGAGACTGATATACGGGTAGGTGAAAGAAGGAAAGGAAGAAGAGAAATGTGATGGCAAGTCAGAAGGGCGAAGAGGGCGAAGAGCTGAAAATGCTTGACTTGAGAGGAGAGATAAGATGGTGAATACTGTCTTGAGAAATGATAATAGAATAGAGTGGTCTGACTACACAAAGGAGAGAATGGACTCTTATAGATGACAACGAGCTTCAAGCCCACGGCTGACCATGGCAGCTCTCGAGGGCGGCCCCAAAGATGCCATCATGGCTGCTGTCAGATTGACATGGTAGGGAGACGAGGATCTGCATGGCTGGTGGAAAAGCGCGTAACGTACTTGCCATTTGGGGTGTTCGTTGCGTGCATAGGCTTTGCAGATGTTGAGGCTGAGGCCACGAGGCTTTCGCGGTAGGTGCCAGATGGAATTAATGTGACAGCCCCAGCATTTCAGAGGCTCTCCCTGACTGCCGGTATTGGGGCCGGACGTGTCGAATCAGCATGGAAGCTGGAAAAGATCGCAAGGTGTTCCCACTTAGGAAAATCGTGGCGCAGATCCCGCCCGTCGATCAATGTTACGTTGGGAGAAAGCGTGGTTGCTGCCGGAGGAAGATGCGGCAGGCGAGCGAAGCACCCAATCCAGAAGGGGTTGCGATGAGTGTCTGGCTCCAGCCGTACTCGCTGTCGTCGCGCTTGCTGCAGAAATGGAGGTGACGCTGACAGCATTACATTTCTGAGTCGGCGACCAGTGAGAGCAACACGGCTTCCTTCTGGGATTGCAATGTGTGGCACAGGCGAAAAGTCCTGACTGGCAAGCCAATTCCATCACGGGCGCCAGCATTCTCGACAGCAGCGCTGGAAAGAAGTTACCTCAACACGTCATTTGCAGCCATGCTGAATTCACATGAATGGAGAATGATAAGGCTGTCTTCTATCCTCATAACGACGGCGGTTTGGCTCGTGGGATGTAAGGCTTGGAGAGAGGGTGAATGCCTGTATGACCATTGCCCTGAGAAGCAGCAAGCATCAAACTTTTTGCATTGGAAAGTTCAATGACCTAGGGACTGGACGACTGCTAGGACAAACAGAAGCGAAGAGATTGGGCAAAATCCACCGAGAAATGTCGCAAACGCGGGTGTTTCCAAGACATTTGAGAATGTTTTAGATCGACACCAATTTAAATCTAGGTAAGAATATCATTTGGATGATTTGCAGTACAGGGACGGTACTGGTAGCTCAAGACGCGAATCACGAAGCGGAAGAGAGAGAAGAAGAAAAAAACTTGTGCTCAGAGAAAGCATCCAGTTTTGCTGATCTCAACATCTTGCAAAAAATAGCAACCAAACTCAAAATGTGTCCTTGCAGGGTTTCGAGGTTTCCTCTGCTTCCATTTGGGGAAATTTCTGATTTCTAGTTGAGCCGCCTGGAGCCATCTGCTTCGCCACGCTGTGGCTAGTGAACACACTACAGATCTCAGGCTGCCAACGCAACATTTTGGACGCAAAGGTTTTGGGTCGGTAGACAGCGGCTGTTGTTTGGGGCCAATTTCCCACTTTCTTACGTACCTAGTATACACACCACCCTTTGACCGTTGTCGAAGCTATTTGGATCTGCCTCACGGGTTGGCACCTGCGTGTAGCTTGCTTTGTTAAAAGCGCTTCCTTGTTACGCGTATCAGAATGGAGTCGTTCACGGGTTGTAAGAGATTGTTGGCAAATTCCAATGGTGATATTTTCAGCCTCGTGCGACAGTTAAACCCTTGTAAATGCTCACATGTAGTTCAACCTTTTTTGTTGAAATCAGAGACCGAAAGTCTACTCCAGTAAAGTGGGAGGAAGTGGCAGCCACAGACGTATGGTCATAGTCAGGGAACTGCTGTAAGTTGACCGCTTAGAACTCGATAGAACAAGCTTCAGACGGGTGGAACGAGATTAGACGCCATGTGATGCATGGTAGGATCACCTGGTCATGACTAGATGGAAGTCGTGAGAGTCCTGTCTGAGCTGTATACTGTGACTACGAGCACGGTCGCCTCAGGCTCACCATAGCATTGCAGACTATGACTAAGCTTTGCGGCGCTTCCTACTGAGATCCCATCCAGTCCCCACCAAGTTCCGACCCCTAAGAGGCTACTGGGCATTTGAGACATTGGAGCTGACCCGCTGATAATTTTGCTGGCAGTTCAGCCACGTCGCCGGAATGACTCCGAGTCAACTGTCGGAAGCCTCGTGGCGGATTGGCTCGGCTGGCAGCCGGGGGAACCCATGGTACGTGAAGTGAATGACAAGCTGCCATACTCTCTGGCCCTCCCGTTCTCCCCTCCTGCTGACTGCCAGCGGTACTGCCAGTAATTAGCACTGTATCAAGTGTCCAGATTTGTGTGGTCTTGCTTTTCCTGTAGCAACGCTAGTGCGTCAAAACCTGTATGCCTGGGCATGTAGTACTAGTAGCAATAGCAGTAGTGAATGGTAGGCACCCTCCTCCAGCAGTGGTACCTGGCACTACTGACCTTGTTAGGTGCACCGACGGTGACCCGTTGTCAAGCCTTGTCCGCCGCGCGGTCCTTCCCTTCTCCCCCCCCCGGGGCGGCTCGGGGATCTCCATGTAAGCGACATCATCAACCATCATCACAACATCCAATTTCCTCACCTTTCCATAGACGCGACGCGAAAGGGGGAAGCTGCACCAAATTCAAGCATCTGGTTCTCCCTACTACAGCGTCTGCAGCACAGACGCACAGGCTCCTTTTCCAAGACTACAATCACGCGACCAAAGTCGCCAGGTTCTGCAGCGCAGTGTTTGTTGCTGTCGTCGCCGCGGCGCACAGCTCGGGCCTCACCACCATCCTTCTCCTCGTCATCGTCATCGTCAGCTGTCACCGTCACCACTGCTTTCTTCACGCGATATCGAGCTCACCAGCTATCGCTGGCGCTGCCGCGATAACGGCAGCTAATTGGTGTCTGTGAATAAACGCCGAAAAAGCGCTCTTTGACCCGACTCGCCGACACAGCCACTTCGCTGACTGAACAAAATAAAATCGCGAAATAGCAAGCAAAGCATGAACGCAATTGGACACCAAAGACAAGATAACGAGATAAACAGAAAATACCAAGACACTACTGTTGTCAGCACATGATGAGCAACAGCAACGACATTCGCGACGCGCCGTCGCCCGCAGCTGACTCCCTCCAGACCCCTCGTCGTCCCTCTTTTGGCTTCCTAAGATCCAAGTCTCAGGAGCGCGTGAGAGATGAGCAGGGCGACTTTGAGGTCGGAGGCAGCATGCCCACCACCGCCAGCAGGTCTAACAGCCGTAGATCGACTCGGCGCAGCTTCTCCAGCGGTAACAAGCTTGTCAAGAAACATATCCAGCGCGGCGTCGAGGAGGCGCTGAGGCAGGCCAAGGAGGACATTCCGGATGTGCCGCCCTTGATTCCATCAATTGCGCGCCAGCCACGGATGCAGACTTTTGGCGGGGAAGAGGCAAAGAGACGGTCACAATTGCTTGCTAAGCAGCAGCAGGAAGAGTGGCAGCGTCAGTCACAGACACAGACGCGTGACAGGTCAGGCAGCAGCAACACGTATGGAAGACCTTCCACAGACATGGGCGCATCCATCAGCGTCATTCCCATCCCACCAGTGCCGAGCTCAGCTCCTAGAAGGAGCGAGAGCAGTGATCCTTATGCCAGAACGGAGAGTATGACGAACCGCGGCCGCTATAGCTATGCTAGTAGCTTCGTTAGCACCGTCAATGGGCCGAGACGGGTTCGCAGACGCAAGGATCCAACACCTTTCAAGTGAGTGTTATGCAGTGAAAGATAGTAGAATGTGTTGAAGCATGCCCTCTTCCATGCGCCGCGGCGCGCATATGACATGCCATTCTGAGGAAGCAAATGAAATTCCGGCGGAGCAAGAGACTGACCAAATGTCCTAGCATCCTCGTTGTTGGTGCGACAAACTCCGGCAAGACCTCTTTTATCGACTTTCTCCGCACCTCATGTGCCCTGCCAGCAAAGAAGCAGCGTCAATCTGTAATGCGTCAGACCAGCATCGTCGAGAGCGAGGAGAATGGGATGGGTAACAACGGCAACGAGGAGACTGAGGGCCAGACCACTTTCTCGCCAGCCTTCCAGTCGCACTACCTCGAGACAGAGATGGGAGATGGCGAGCGCATTGGCCTGACACTCTGGGACTCAGACAGCCTGGAGGCAAATATCGTGGACCTCCAGCTCCGCGAGATTGGTGCATTCATCGAGTCCAAGTTTGAAGAGACTTATTCGGAGGAGAACAGGCTGATACGCACGCCCGGTTTCCGTGACACTCACATCCACTGCGTCTTCTTCATCCTCGACCCAACTCGGCTTGATCTGACCATGGCAGCAGCCAAGAAGGCTTTGCTGCGCAGTGATCCGGCCGCATACGGCAAAACGGCACCCCGATTGAAGGACAATAATCCACTGATTGAGGCAAGGATCCTTGACGAGGCGCTCGACGTGCAGGTGGTACGCGCGCTGCAGGGAAAGACCGCTGTGGTGCCGATCATCAGCAAAGCGGATACGGTGACGAGTGCGCACATGAAGGTGCTGAAGAGGTCCGTCCACAATGCCCTCAAGAAGAACGGACTCGACCCTCTGGAGACTATCGGCATTGATCTGGAAGACGACTCTGAAGAGGAAGGCGACAGTGACTCGGACGATAGTTCTGACGGAGGAAAGGCGAATGGGTCGTCAGGCAGGCGCGACAGATACGTTGACGCGCAGCTCGAGATCCCAAGCTCGCGCAAGCTCTCCTCCGTGTCGCCGTCAAGATCCGCCAAGACCGAGGACAGTGACGTTCTCGTCGACCGACCCGGTGGCGCTGGAGCGCTTTCAAAGGAGAACGACCCAGACTTCATGCCACCACTGCCTCTGAGCATCCTGACGCCTGACCCGCCAGACATTCACCACAACGAATCCGAGAAACAGCCAGGCAACGTGGGCCGTGCCTTTCCCTGGGGTTTTGCCGACCCCTACGACCCGACGCACTGCGACTTCCTGCGTCTCAAAGAGGTGGTGCTTGGCGACTGGCGCACGGCGTTGCGTGAGAAGAGCCGTGAAGTGTGGTACGAAAACTGGCGTACCAATCGCCTGAACAACCGCAAGAGAGCGACAGGCCCGAGAGGTGTCCCCTCGGCCGGTGCGTACCGTGGAACGACGCCTGCAATCAGGGAGGAAAACACACACAGAGCCGGAAACGTGCCGAACGTTCCACGTGGAGGCCTTCCCGCTCCCTTGACCGTCGGCGGTGGCGGCAATCCAGGCACATCCAACAGGAGCAGCCCGGCACCGCCTCACCCTTTGCGTGATGTGAGCCCAGCAGTGGCAGCAGGAAGCAGAGGCCAGACCCAGTACAGCAGCAGCAGCAGCATGGGAGCTGCTGGAAACGGAGGCCAGTCATCCTATCGCGGTAGCCTAGCCGCAGCCGCAGGAACAGCTCGTCCTCGCCAGCGCGAGTACGGCAGCATGCCGCCCCCAACTAGCGGCCAGAGGCAGGCATCCTACTCGAGCCACGCCCGCGCCGTTCAAGGCTCGTCAGGCGGTGAGTACGTGACCGCGCTGCCACCAGTTGGCGCTGAAGAGGTTGGCGTTGCACGTTAGAAACCTGTCTCGCCTAGCAAGCCTGGAAGTCCGAATTAGACATGACCATGAACTGAACCAAGAGGTCGAGTCAGGAAAAAAGCTTCCCGTCTGTCTTTCCAATTTTTTTTCTTCTTCTTCTTCTTTTCTCCAGCTGAAGACAAAGGCCCGCTACGACATGTGCAGACCTGACAGCAACTTTTGATACTTTTGATTCTTTCCTTCTCTTACGTGCCAGCAAGGCGTAGGGATGGACATTTGGTATACCCCCTGTTGTCTGCTTCTTTGTGGTGGAACATTCACGACACGATTTTGCTATGCGCGTCAGTTCAGGGCTGTGATGTTGAAGGTGATGGGTGGGAGTCATAGAGACTTCGTTGATGTGACATGCAGATGATGGTGACCATCTGCTCGGATATGATGAGAGAAGGCAGAATCCGATTCCTGAGATTTTCCTTGCGGTCCATCTTGTCAGATAGCAGCAAAGAACTGAATTGAATGAATGAAAAGCAAATGAAATGAAATGAAAACTTCAATACTGAGCCTAAGCAAGGGCTGCCACCGTCTTGTCTGACCGGCTCTTAGGCTGTGTTTTGCCCTTCCAGAAATAAACACATTCCATGACTTGTCTCAATTCCTGCCCAACTTCTCCCATCACCCTCACCATCACCTCTTTAACTCAAGCCAACTCACTCCCCTCCCTACGCCCTTCCAAAGAACTCAAGCACCAACCCCTCGCTATCACGTAAGTAGCACACCTTCTTCCCCTTGTTCGGGCCAGCAAGCAGCGTCTGCGGCTCCGCCACCGTCTTCCAACCCATGCTCTCGCCCTGCCACGTCGCGTTGCGGAGCTTCTGAATAGTAGCGTCGAGGTCGTCGACAATGAAGCAGAAATGAAAAGAGTTCGGGACCCAGGGCAAGGGCACGGCGCTGGTTTCACCTTCGAACTGCGGGGATGCGTACTCGAGCAGCTCGAGCTGATGGCCGGAGCCCAGGTCGAGGAGGGCGGTGTGCACCTCGGCTTGCGCGTGGCCGACCACCGTGCTCAGCGGAGGCGTCAGGTGGCCGGTTCGTTGCACGTGGAGGCCGAGCAAGTCGCTGAAGAGGTGTGTGGCTTTGGCGAGGGACTGGACGGTCAGCCCGGTGTGGACGTAGGAGGCATTGGGTGGTGAGTCGGTTGAGGGCATTGTGTATAGCGACGGTCGCCTTTTCTTTTGTACAAGTTTGCTTTCTTGAGGCAATCCGATGTAGTGGATAATTTTAAACAACAGTTTTAGCTTCTTGACACAACGGCTCACGGAATGGGAAACTTCATTGTAACTATCTAAGTACTCAAGACTTGTGCACTGGTCGTATATACAACTTGTTGTATCTACCTTTTTCACACACGGGGTCTGCGAATTAGTAATCATCAGTTGAGACCTCACCTTAGTTTGCAGCTCTCGTTTGATGAGACCGTAGCCCTGGTTGATCATTCGAAGACATTGCCTGATGCAGCTATGCTACCAAAAATGCAGCAATTCGGCCCCAAAAGTCTATTCGTTTCTGTTTAAAGACTTATTGCACCGTGATTTGGTGTATCTGCCAGTGGATACCTTCAATTCAAAAGTATTTGGAGCAGCTCTGGGCACTCCCTCGTCACAAAATTTATCATAAACAAATTTTCAATCACCTCAGTGCCTCTTAAGAAGGTGATTGTTGGTATCTTATTCGTGGTCTCGCACTAATATTCAACACCAACATGCGTGTCTCCACATTATTTTCTTCTTGCTGACTCTGACATTTGCCCTGTCATCCTAGCAGGCGCTAACAGACGTAGAATTCGGCACAACATGTTTGCAAATCCACTCAATAAACACAGATGAGCAGACGTCACTAAACGCCAGAGATCTAGCATCTCAGAGACTCACACTAGTGCAGCCTTATCTCTTGTGCGAAAGATAGGTAGATCTCTGCCGCTGCTGCCATCCACGCCGCCGCCGATCTCGTTGGCCCGCCGAGGCCCAGAATGGCTTTTGCCCAGACCGGCGTCGTCTGCGTCTTCTGGCCGTTCACTCTCTTGCTCCGGAAACTAGTTTTCTGTACGTACTCCGTGTGGCCAACACTTCCTTGCTGAGTGAGCGAGCCGCGATCTCGGCGGATTGATCGCTGAAGACGACGTCTTGTTCTGCCTTTTCTTCATCTCGTATTCTTCTGTTCTATTCTCCAACGGACATCTTCTACAATGATTGTCGCGACATAAACTCTCATTCCTCGAGTCTCTTTGATCATGGACGTTGCTTGAGCCCATTCCGTTGCCACATAAGACCCCTCAGTCCGTGATCTCACGAAGGGAATCCGCGAGTCTGCGACTGTGATGTTATGCGAGATCCTTGCATCAAATCTCACAACGATGCTTTCTTTATAGAGAATTATCTGGAATTCCGAGGTCCTAATAACCTTCTCGTCTATTTGTTTTTTAATTCTTCTTGCTCTTCTACTCTGAATTAAATCACAACGGGCCTCGCTCGGCCCAGCAGCAACATGTCTGGTCTACTGCCCATGCCGAGCGAGAAGCAGCAGCTTGAGGATGAGCGAGAAGGCCGTGCTGGCTCAAATGGCATCGAGATAGCAGCTGCGAAAGACAGAGATTACTTCCCGTCTCGTTTCGGCGATGACTTTGACCCAGATGACCACTACCACCAGGATGGCTTGATTGAAATACCAACAAACTCTACCTCGTCCGAAGACTCCCCATCTGCTCGACGACGTGGCTGGTTCCGGATGCGCGGCGCCGACGATGACGAGCCGCAGGACTGGTGGTTTGCGTCGACTGCCATTCCTCTTCTCGCCGCCACCCTCGGGCCCCTGGCGAATGTACTCTCAATTGCGTCCATCGTGGGCAGTTGGCGCGTCCCCTATGATCCGACGAACCCACTTACCCAGTCGACTTACGATGTTGTCAAGGATCCGCACTGGGAGATTACTCTAAACGCCATCTCCCTCGTCTGTGGCTTTATTGGCAATCTCTTCCTGCTCTTCAACTTCACCCGCGCCGTCCGCTACATCGTAGCGCTGCCCTTCTCCATCTTCATGTGGTATCTCGCCACTGGCCTGCTGATCGGGACGCTGTCGCGCATGGCAATATACAATGCTCCGAATCCTGCGAATGAGATCTGGGGCCAGCCGTTTTGGTATGCGGTCATGGCGGCCACGTTATACATGGTTGCTGCCATGCTGCTCATGGTCAATATGCTCGGATACTTCCTCGGACACTACACGCAGCATTTTGAACTGACAGACGAGCAGCGTAACCTGATTCTGCAGACCATGATGTTCTTCACCTGGCTGGCTGGTGGCGCCGGCGTCTTTGCCAAGACGAGTAACTGGTCATACTCTGACGCGCTCTACTTCTGCGACGTTACTATCCTGACCGTTGGCTTTGGTGACTATGCCGCACCAAACGACCTCGGTCGCGGGCTCGTCTTTCCATACTCCGTTGGCGGTATCATCACGCTTGGTTTGGTTATTGCTAGTATCAGCAAGTTTGCCGCGCAGATCGGACACAGCAAGATTGTCAAGAAGCGGATAGAGGCACAACGGGCCAGAACAGTACAGAGATCAGTGACAAAGACGACCTCGCTGGATGCCAATGACCGGCGCGGATCCTTTTTGAGATCGCGGAACAAGTCTATAGCAGGCTCTAAGATATCTGCTCCGTTCGACCCACAAAAACGATCCGTCGCTTTCGACGCGGATCTGGAGAAGGGTTTGCACAAGGTGGAGACCGAACCTACGCCACCGAGCCGGTCGTCAACACCAAGCAGCATCAAGCGCACAATGACAATGCTCTCGACCATCAGTGAGGGCCGGTCAAAAATGCACATGAAACGTCCAGCCCGTCGCTCAAAGCTGGTGATTCTACGCGAGGAAAGAGACCGTTTCAACGCGATGCGGACCATTCAGAACGATACTCGTCGTTTCAAACGATACTTTGCGCTGGCCATGTCCATCGTTGCCTTCGGGGTCGTCTGGTGTGTGGGAGCTATCGTCTTCTGGAAGGCGGAGCACGACACGCAAGGCCTCAGCTATTTCCAAGCTCTGTATTTCTGCTACGTCAGCCTGCTGACAATCGGTTACGGGGACCTGTCGCCCAAATCGAATGCTGGCAAGCCCTTTTTCGTCGTCTGGTCGCTCATTGCCGTGCCGACCATGACTATCCTGGTCTCGGACCTTGGCGACACGGTTATCGCCGCGTACAAGCGCGGCACCTTCACTCTGGCCGACTGGTCCATCATGCCAAAGCAGGGACTGTTGGCCGGGTTTCTGGAGAAACATCCACGGGTCAAGAAGTTCGTCGAGCAGCTGCAGACGAACCGGCGTATCAAGCGCGGTTTCGATATTGGTCCCACGCCCGAGGAGACTCGCGCTGCGCCTTCCACCATCGAGCAGCTGGCCGCCGAGTCGCGGCTGGACGAGCACGACATGGCGAAGCGGCTCGCGCGAGCGATTCGGCGGACGGCTGACGACATGAAATCCGGCATGAAGCGGCGCTACACGTACGAAGAGTGGGTCGAATTCACGCGGCTGATCAGGTTCACGAGCGCCAGCAACGAAAACTCTAACGGCGAGAATGGCGCCAACTCTGCTGGTCTGGGAGGCGGGTTTGGAGCAGGTGGCAACACGCGGACTCGCTACGACGCGGCCCCCGAGGACGAGGCGGCGCGCGGCTTGATCGAGTGGGACTGGATCGGCGCTGACTCGCCCATGATGGCGGATCAGCACGAGTGCGAGTGGGTGCTGGACCGGCTGTGCGAGAGCTTGAACCGGTACATGCACAAGATGGTGCCGGAGCATGTCAAGGAGCGGCGACGTAGTCAGGCAGAACGACGGCGCGAGCGCATGGAAGGGAAGAGCCGAAGGAGTCACGTTGCTGGGATCGGAGGGCACCATCATAATCATCACCACGGAGTCAACGGGAAAAAGCGGACGAAAGCGAACGGAACAGCGTCGTTTACAAGCGGTGCCGGTGCCAGAGCAAGTGACAGCTTTGATGCAAGCAGGACCAATTCAGCGACTCACGACATTCCGGTTTCGAGACGGCTGTCCAGCGCCGATGTCGAGCATGACGGCAAAGACGATCAGGAGAGAATCAAGATGAGCAGGTTCAGCGAACTCGCGCACCGGTTGCATTCTTCGAAACGTCGTCAGAGTCAGGAGCAAGACCAGGACGGGGACGGGGACGAGGAACAAGATAGAGACGGGAAACGCGGAAATGAAGATGATGAAGTTGACGATGACGATGAGGGAGATGATCTTGGCCAGATGCCGGGTCAGCACATCTTCAGGCGACCCGGCTTTTTGCGGAAAGATGATAATTTGGCGGACAGCGTCAAGAGGAACGACTAGTGCTGAGAACAAGCATTGGAATGATAATACTTTGTTGCATCTGGATCAGCATGTGTTCTGGATGGCCTGGTACAAGTGGTTTGAGTGGTCTGAACAACGGATCTTTTCGTATTCCCAGCTTGCATTAGCGTTCGCGTCTATTCGCTGACGCTTTCATCTCATTGGATGATAATATTCAAATTTACCATCTTTTTGTCACATTCATATCAACAAGTCTTGTATCACCGCAATCACATTGTGAGAAAGACGCATGAGAGATGTGGTAGGAATTCAATAAAGTGGAATTATTACATTAGTCTAAATTAGTATACCGTGCCCGTGCTTCCAATTCGTCAATTCGTGTCTATACCCCGCCAGACGCCTGAAAACACATTGCAATCGCTTCAGAGCGAGAAGATGATCTGAAATGGACAGTACCGTGTTCTCTTTTCGAAATCACGCGGACTCAACGCTGACAACGTTGGTCGTAGGTACTGGCACGCGCCACCCGTCAGTCAGTTTCTCGTTGACCATGTCCAGGCCGTGCGCCTTGGCGACGATGTTGCTGTAGTTGGCTCCCGCATCAGCCGCAGCGCGCGAGTCCATGACCAGCTTCTGGCCTCGCGGCAGCATGACTGACTCGTACTGCTGCAGAACCCAGTCGATGTCGCCTCGGTTTCGAAACTCGCCAAACTGGTCCAGGTGGTCCTTGATGAGCATGCCCAGGTCGGCGGCATCTTTGAGGCCGACGTTAGCGCCCATGCCGCCGAACGGCGTCGTGTTGTGTGCTGCGTCGCCCATCAGCGTCACCCGACCGCGTGGTAGCGCGTTGGGTGGAACCCACTCGGTGAAGCGGATCTGAGGCTGCCACACGCCCTCAGTGCCGCCGCGTCGCACTGCGTCGACCATAACGTCCGGAAAGTCTTTGACGTACTCGAGCGCTTTGCGGTGCAAGCTTGCTGGCGACGCGGCCATGACCCACGCCGTATCGGCTTCCCGATCTTCCGATACAAACGAGATCATCCACCAGTATCTGGCCCATGATCCATCAGCCGCAACGTCCATGCGAGATAGACCCATGTTCACTGTTTCTGAGTTGACCAACATCAAGCCGTTTCCGGCCTGCAGAAGGGGCAGGTAGGCGTGCCTTGGTAGCACGACTTCGCCTACGATAGGCACGTGGTTGTTCAGCTCCTTTGGTGGGTTGCTGAGCAGCTGCCGCCGCACTTGAGAGCTCGCGCCATCTGCACCAACCAGCATGGCGCCGCGTGTGCTGGTTCCATCGGTGAAGTGCACCGTCACACCGTGCCGGTCCTCTTCGTAGCGCGATACACGCTTGCTTGTCTGTATCGGTAGCTTCTGTGTGAGATAATTGCGGAAGTCGTCTCGCCGCGCAATCATGGCAAAGCCGGGCTGTCCGTATTCAACCATGCCGGCGCGCGCAACGATTGTTTGAGATGTAGCGTCAATGAAAGCGCTTCCGTCGACTTCGTTGATGTTGTGGTTTGCACTGGCAACCCGCACGTCACCCAGGTCGGCAGGCAGGACCTTCTGAACAGCTTCGAGCCCGCTATCGATGAGGAAGACGCCACCTCGCCTCTCGCCGATCTTGCTTTCGCGGTCGTAGATTTCGTAGGGGATGTCGTTCGCGCGGAGGACCTGGGCTAGAGCAGCGCCAGCCGGCCCGGCACCGGCGATAATGATCTTTTGAGACTCAACGGCAGTCATTTTGAGGGTCCGATGCGCTGATTTTTGCACTAGATAGAGCTTTTGAGGATGATATTAAGATTGAGGATGGTTTGAAGCTTGTGGCCGATGTGATTGATTGGAGCAAGGCTTTGGAATCGATTTATTGTCAGTGTGAGATAGATGAGCTGATTCTGAGCGAGGTATGTGAATGTCTGTTGATTGCTTTGCTTTGTTCCTGTGAGTTTGGTGTTTGATGATGGTGATGATTGGGACTTGAAACGACATGATTAGGAGTCTGTTATATAGTTGCTCCTCGTGAAGGGCGAGACGATTGAGTGATGCCTGCATCGTGGACGTTCGGCTTTGTGACGAATGTAATTGTCGGCTCATTTCCAATTGTGCTCAAAGAAGTACCAAGTTGCGTGACATGAGTCCTCAGCGGTGGATCAAGCCGTTGACGTCTCCGTTGATTTGTGAATCTTTAGGCTATCGGGTCGGTGTGGTGTTGCTCCCCGTTTGCGCCCACAAACCTGGCGTTACCAGTTATGCCGCCGCTAGTGGATGTTTAGGTCGTCGGCTTCCACCTAGAGCCGAGCAATGGGCAGCCCGGGGGGGGGTGAGGATTTGCAGCCACCTGAGCCCGATCGCATGCATATTTCTCACCTCCCGGAGATTCTTCGGGGGATCTGCTGGTAGCTGCTCGGTCTCGTTCGTAGTCAGCGCGGAGAATCTGCCGGGGTTTTGGTCACGAAACGGAACAATAGTCCATTCTTTCTGGAAGCCCCAATTCGTTCCGCTTCACCCGCAATACCCTACCGCAAAACCTGTGGCCTTTAACTTCTTTGAGTAATGGCCAAACATAACGTTGTCGCAAACCTCATATCTCGTATTGTCTGTTCAAGAAGTGTATCCCGCAACCCACAGTCATGCAGGTACATGGAAATTTTGAAGAATCTGATAAGCGGTCTACGCTAATATTTCCGGAATGAAGGATGGCTTGATGATAGTCCGTGCGTCCTCACCTCATAGTAGTTTCCATCGCGAAGATTATTTTTTATCGGCCAGCAGCACCCTTTGCTCGCATCTCCTCGAGCCACGCCTTCACATCTGCAGCAAGCCTGCCCTCTGTGTCGCTGACAATGGTCTCGACGAGGATGAGCTGGTTGGCTAGAAAGCGCTCTCTTTTGCCCTTATCGGCGCCTCCAGCGCTCTTTGCTGCTTTGGCCATGAAGCTTTCATATTCGCTGCGCATTCGTGCTAAGCTGCTTGCCACCGGCTCATCGTCGCCGCTGTCCCGACTGATAGTCAGAATCCCATAGACAAATTGGCCGAAGCGCTGTGTCAGAAAATGTGGGGCCATCGATGCCTTCGCAAGAGCGTCGGCCCCCCCGCCAGAGCCACCAGTCATGTTGAAGGTGAGCTTTGATGCTGCGCTCTTAGCGGACAGCGTCGATGCACAAGTTCTGATACTTTCTGTATGCGAGTCCATGGCTTTTTGGAAGGCCGGCCAAAGGAGAATGGATAGGCCGTTGACGAGGTCGTCGAGAACAGGGACACGGCGACGTTGCAGCTCGAATGCGAGCCGTTGTGTTACCCTAATGCAGAGCAGGATTCCCAGACAATCCAGTAAGCTCGTTTCCAGTAGGGACTGAGTCATTTCGCGGAAAAGCGTCAGCGTCGGCCCGAAGATTTCACCGGCCCGTTTCCCGATCTCTCTGTATGGCAAAGCTGCAAAGAAGGTGGTGAGGAATTGGTACTCTGCTGAAGCATTGTCGACGAGGGCCAGGAGGAAGTTGCGGTACGGCATCTCGAGATGATGCGCCGACTTATCCTCAGACGCCAGGTAGGATGACAAAGCGTTCGTGTTTGACTGGGACAGCACCTCTCCGCGCCGGCCGAGATCGAACAGTGCTGAAGCGGCCCCAGGTCTTGTGCCACGCGATGTGCTGGGGTCAGAGCCTATGGTGTCTTCCTTGCCAATGGGCACAACCTTGAGCTTCTCGAGTGCCTGCCGGTAACGAGTGAAATTGTCAAGGTAGTACCAGCGCATGGTGTTCACGTAGGCTTGTGCAATCTCGCCTGATAGCTTCCTCTGATGCCGATGCAGGAAGGAGAACAAGTCTTTGTATTTAGCCAAATTCTTCTGCTGAATGATCTGAGCGTTGATATTCGGCGAGCGCATTGCTTTAATTTGAGCGACGATATGGTCTCGAATTCGTTCATTAGCCTTCCCTCGCAGACTGTCTAGAATCGGCTTTACTTCCTGCGCAGCCTTAGTTGGTGTCTCCTCCGCCAATCTTGCATCAATCGCGCTGCCTCGCTTCTCAAACTCAGCCAGTGCCCTGACCCAGTCATCGTTGATAGGTCCTTCGGAGATGGTTTTGACCACAGAGGGCGATATCGACACATCCTCTGCTGCTGGACCGAGCATCTTCTCTACTACTTTTCGATTGTCAAGCCGCGTGGTCAAGGCGGTTGAGCGATCCTGTAGAGATTCTATTTCAGTCGAGACGGCGCCGAGATCTGACTGGAAGTTGGCCAGTGATGTCTCGACTGACTTGAGAATCTCGTCACACCGTGCGATTGTCTGATGTAAGTCTTCGAACTTGCCGCGCTCTTTCTCATCTAAACAAGCAAAACCCAGTTTAGTCCTGACCTGACAAATATCTGGCGAAGTGGAGCCTCATCTTTAAGGGAAATATTCGAGGAACAGCACACTCACATTCTTCGACGGTTTGAATGCTCCGTTCCGTGACCTCCACAGGCGCTTTGGCCTCGTCGGTAGTGTTTATGTAGTCATTCAAGCTCAATCCTCGAAAATCCACCTCATCTTCCAGCTGAGCAGGCCGCGTTGTAGGGGGTTTTCCTTCGCTACTCGTTATACCATCCCTGGCAATCGCGTGTCCGATGATTCCCTCCAGCGCCTGGAAAGGATCTTGCACATCCGGGGGTTTCGACAGACCATTGCGAATGACCGATGCAGCCGTACTCTTCGTAGTGTTGGTTCCGGGGAGTGAACTCGTGGATGAGTTGGCCAAAGTCAGGCCGGAGAGGGAGCTGCTGCGACTGTCAAGGCTTGGGCGGGACGCTGCTACGTTCGCCACACGTGGAGGAGCCGGTGAGCCACGCCTGCTAGAAGGGTTGGAGCTGGACAGTCGGTCGAGCCACACGCTGGCCATGATGGTTGCGAGGTCTCAATGCCGGTCAAACTGTGCAGATCACTGCACCGGCAGCTTGATTCACAAATCAGACGCGACAGCCCTGAGTCACGATGTGAGTTTAATTCTCTGCTAGTGCAAGATCATGATTGTGATGTGAAGACTGAGATAAATGAAGCAATGAGCAAAGGTAACCGCGGTTCTGAACGTGCAAAGACTTCCAGTGAATATTGGCTCGGCTCTCTGAGCCAGAAGAGACAGGTGCTGTAACAGCAACCAGCGTCGGACTCAGTTCCGCCATTGACCTTCATCAAAGAAAGCGATTTGATACCACCCAGAGTATCGAAGTGTTTGAAAAGGTCTTCAAGTCATATGAGAGGAGCATTGCAACACGGGTCTGTATGACTCGTCTAGCTGCCTTTTTTTTTTTCTCTCTTTTTTTTCTCTCCCTTTCCAAAATGAGTGCACATGCCCATTCCTCAGCAACCTAGCCACAGTGGTGAGAGCTTGACAAGAGCTTGTTCAACAACTGCACGCAGGTACGGCGGATTTGAGCCGGAGAATTACTCCGTCAACCCTGTTCTAGTTTTCCATGTGCAACTTGAAGGCAACCTGATGACTGGAAAATCGTGGCGTAGTACCCAGAAACGTACCGGTACGTACCTCAGGGCCAGCCCTCACTTGGCGCTTCTACGACTCCTAGCCACTCACAACCGACGAAGTTTTGCCCCACACTGGCAGCCCTGCCTGGTCCCTCATTCTGTCCCTCCTCACGCGCCGCCGCCCTCTACTTGGTGCTGTTGCTGCTGCCACCACCAGAAATTGTCAGTAGTACTGCTACATTGCTAGTTAGCCCCATCCGTCCCTCGAGAAAATCTTCTAATCTTCACCCTCCTCTCCTTCATTACTCTCCCACAACCTAGGCCTTCATAAAGCTCATTTTTCCACACTCCCTCTTCTTCCTCCTTCTGCACTCCTCACTTTTAGACCAATCAGCCTTTTTTCCCTCGCTTTTCAATCACCATGGCTGATGATGCTGCTGTAAGTATCTTTCTTTTTCCCATCTTGATTTTGAAATGAGACGGGACCGCTGGCGATGCCCCTCACCGTGTTCGTGCCGGCGCTTGCGCTTCTGTCTGTGGCCGAGCCTTATTTCAGCCTGATTCCAGGCAAATGCCGGCCATGACCGACGCAACAAAAATCGTTTTGGCAAGCGATGCGGTAGCTGCGCACAGTTCCGGCCTTGTTTGCAGGGTCGTCGTATTCTCACATTGGGCGGCTTTGCTAACGCTGTTTTCTGGATAGCATGAGATGGACTTCGGCTCGACCGACGCCGGTGCGTCGAAGACCTTCCCCATGCAGTGCTCTGCTCTGCGCAAGGGAGGTCACGTCGTGATCAAGAACCGCCCGTGCAAGATTGTCGACATGTCCACCTCCAAGACGGGAAAGCACGGTCACGCCAAGGTGCACTTGGTGGCCATTGACATCTTCACCCAGAAGAAGCTGGAAGAACTCTGCCCTTCGACCCACAACATGGACGTTCCCAACGTCTCCCGTCGTGAATACCAGCTAGTAAGTTCGGCTCCCGTCGTTGCCGTCTTTGCTGTCGGGCCCCTTCCGTCACCCATTTACGGCATAGCGAACAGCAGCCTACAGCCTTAAGGGCAGCTGGCGAATTAGATGAGATGAGACAAGGTATACTGACAATAAATCTTTCTCGGGGAATAGCTCAACGTGACTGACGACGATTTCCTCTCCCTGATGCTTGATGACGGCTCCACCAAGGACGATGTCAAGGTTCCCGACGGCGATGTTGGCGACAGGATCAGGAAGATGTTCTTTGACGAGAGCAAGGACTGCAACGTCATTATCCTTAGTGCCATGGGTGAAGAGACCGCCATGGAAGTCAAGGAGTCCCCTCTCGCCAAGTAGAGGATCAGTTCAGCACCTGTTCAATTCGACATGGTCGGTTGGGCTCTGGTGACGAGCATGGGCGAGTTCGTTTTCAGCATGTAAGCGCTGGGCATTATGGGAGCCGGCAGTCTGTCGGTTACACCCATTCATACCGATGTGCCTGCGCTGGAGTACGTTCGGCTCTTTCTTTTCCAAATTCGAACCGGATCCATGTCGAGACATGCATGATTACGAGATACATGTGAAACCCTTTACGGATGGTTGGTTGGCTGGTTGGTTGGAAGGTGCGAAACACCTCGGGCATGGCACGCGATGGCTGTTATGGCCCTGACACGGCTGTAACACACAATGTTGCCAGAGGAGAGGCAACCAAAAGAAGAGAGTAGATTTTATTTCAGGGATTTGCTACAATCAATGTAAAATTCCCCTGGACCCCAAAATGTTGGATTCATTGTTTTATTTGATGGGAGATTGTGATCCGCTCGTAGCTCTTCCTTTGTCGTTGGCTATATAATTCCCTTCTTAAGAAATTTCTCACAGCTGTTATTTAAAAATAATGTGTAGCCCATGTGAAGAACCGCACTATCTGACAGCCTTGACTGATAAGCTAAACTGCACACTTGATACGATAATTTGATTTTAAATAAGAGCTGGAAGTAATTGATCTGACTTCATTCAATCATACAGACGTGAATTCTATTCTGGGATCTCATAATCATGCCGCAATCCGCTTTCCCACAGAAGGTCAATATTTATGTTACCGCTTGAAGTCAAGTAAGCTCACACGTGGCAAGCCGCAGCCCTTTTAATCAATACCAAATCCCTAATGTGCATGTCATAAAGAATGTCGTGTGAAAGAGATAGAATTTCATCGTGCAAATTGTTCAGCGCGATGCTGCATATTTCGGCAGAAGGACCCCAATTGAGAAATTGCCAGCCAAACAGATTTGTCCGCCAGCACTATCAACCTCGATCTATTCGATGCTCATATTTCGCTTCAAACCCTCTGGATGAGCAACTTTCTCGGGTCGGGCGACCTCGTCAAATGCACGAAGAACCGCATCTGCCCAGCCGTTCTCCATATCGCAATCAGAGAAAGAAAGGTTTCCGCTGGAACCGAGCCAGGATTTTATCTTGAGCTCTTTGTCGTCTTCTAGTGGCTTGTCCACCGTTTTTGAGAAGTGCGGCGGATCCTTCTGCCATGTGCACAGGGCTGCGATAATGCCGAAAGCTGCGATGTATGTCCCGATTCGGAACCACTGATTAAAGGCGTCCGAGTAGACATCACGAACCAGTCCCTGCTGCTGTGGGCTGAGCTGGTTCACAGCCGCAACATTGACCGTAACGGCAGATAATTCAGTTGGCGGCAGTTTACCAAGCAAGCCACGCGTACGTTGTCGAGACAAGATGCCGTTGAAGGCGGCCACGCCGATGCTTGATCCCAGAATGCGCATCTGGCCGCTGATACCCTGAGCGACGGCGTGGTCGGCGGGCGCGGCCTCCATGCTGCTCATGAGCGATATGGTGCTGGCTGCCATGCCGTTACCGAAGCCGAGGATGACTTGGAAGCCGTAGTTCCGCGCGGCAATGTGCGTGCTTGCATCCCAAGTGCTGCAGAGGCCTAAGCCTAGCAAGATGAAGCAAGTGGCCATGGTAAAGCTGGCGAAGAAGTTGTTGCGCGTCTCGTTGGCTTTGGCGCCTATGAAGGAGCCGAAGGCGGAGGCGAAAAGGAAAGGGAGTAGTTTTATGCCTGCCTCGGATGGAGATTGCCCATTCACAAGCTGGAAGCGGAGAGTAATCACGTAGATGGCTGCGAATGCGGTGAAGCCAGCTAGGAGCGTTGCGATGTATGCAGAGGTCAGAGCCCGGTTCCGCATCAAGACGAAAGGGAATGCGGCCGCCAATTTGGTTTTGCGGATTGAGAATTGGTATATGAACAGCATCATCCAGCAAGTGCAGCCAACAGTCAATGTGGAGATTGCATGTGCAGAGTTCCATGCTATTTGGCCCTCAGCTGGCTGTTGCAACCCTTGAACGACCAGGATCGAGGCGGCCATTATCAGCAAGGTACCGATCCAGTCAAACTCTCTCCATGATCGACGCTCCTTGTGCAATTCGAATTGCTCATGCCAGCCGACATAAAAGACGAAAAGCCCTGTAAGGCCCAGGGGACCGCTAGCAGCTTTCGTTAGAGTCCGTCGACAGACGCGGAAATAACACGACAGGAAAAGAGAAGAGAATAGTAAAGAACAGGAGGTTTGAGTAGAAAGTGATCCTGTCACAGAAAGGGTACTGAAAAAGAGCTTACTTGAGCCAGAATATCCATCGCCAAGTTACGTGCTGAGCGAAAGCACCTCCGATCAGCGGCGCACAGGCTCCTGATACAGCAATGGTCATCCCAACGATACCGCTGAGCTGGGCTCTTTTCTGTGGTGGGTGAATCTCAAGAATGACTGCTAGTGCTAGATCGAACAAGCCGGCACCACCGATGCCCTGTAATGCTCGTGCCGCAATCAACCCATTTAAGCTCTTGCTCCAGCCACAACCCAGCGAGGTGGCAATGAATAGCACGAACGCCAGCATTATCCCAGCTCGACGGCCAGTGAAGTCAGAAATGCGTGCAAATACAGACGCAAAGGAGACATAGCTCAACGTGTATGCCAGAACAACCCAAAAGGTAGTCGACAGTGATCCAAACTCGACAGAGATGGAGTAGATTGCTGTTGCCACGATGCTTGTGTCGAGCAGGGCAAGGAAGAAGCCAACCATCAGTGCAACTGTTACCATGTGCAACCGCCATGCTGGCACCGGCTTGATCTCCGTTGAAGCACTGGAAGTTTCCGATTCGAGATTGGCCAAAGTCTCTGACGATGAAACGAGGTTTGGTGAATTGTGGCTTCGAGGTTGATCGCGCTGCTGCTGCTGCTGCTTTTGTTCTGCATTTGGCAGCATCTTTTGGTGAGCCATGCTGTGTTAATTTGGCATCGATCTGGAATCGTGTATCTGGTACAGACGAAAATCAGTGATCTCATCTTCCTTGACAGCCCCGCAAGTGCTAACATCTATCATTCGTTGGTTCTCATATCCGTCTTGTCTTTACAAAGCTTTTTGGATAGGTGATGTTCAACTGTCACGCCAGGAAATAGTTTGAGTATTGAGGCTTTTTGTTGCCCATCTATGATGCTTCGAGTCATGTTGGATGACCATCAAGAGAAGGGTAGAAGTTGTATGACAGCACTGACGCCTCTCTGACTCTCAGATCAGCTGGCAAACAGGGGAGGCTGGAGTGACACAAGTTCCGCGCTCCCAGATATTCAAAATGCGGCGTCATGGTTGACGAATGTGACAAAAAGGCCGTTTCGCCTTGGGTCTTAAAGTCTCAATTGCAAGCCAGCATGTTTGGAAGCAATTCATGTGTCACTGCTTGCAAGCTTCAGCTGGATGCGCCTTGGATGAAATGGTATGAAAACACTCATTCTGTGTCAGAATCATACATAGGCTTTCCTCAGCTAGCGCGCTTCAACGTCTCCCATGAGATAGCATGTTAAGCTCACTCATACTCTTTCGACCATGTGCCACAGTCGCGTGTCATCAGCTTGCCAGCTCTCAATTAAGTGTTTTTAATCAGGATGATTATTTGGTTTGACGCGTTTTGCAATGATCCAATCTAAGACGAAACTCAACTGCACGCCTCTTGACATAATAACACGACACAATACATTCTTCAAACTCTGCTTCCCAAGGACAGTCCCCACATTAGCTACGACAAGAGTCGAAAGATGAAAAGGAGGAAGTTTGAAAATCAATCGACTGATAGCGCATGGTAAGAGGGACACTGATCCATTACTTATGAACACAAAGTCGTAGATAATCAGCAGCAGCGTCTCTCATGCATATCATGGAATTGGAGTGAGATGGCGCAGAAACATGTGATCATGTATGCCCGTCTCTACCGCAGCTTCCTTACTTTTCACGAACTTTCCATCTCCATCCAACCAAGCTCTCAGCTGCAAAGGTCACTTGCTTTAAGGATCAGTCATCAGCGTGGATAGTTGCATCTGACACATTGCTTGTCACAAAAAGGCCAAAGGCTTGTCTCGGCAAGGACAAGATCAAGGTTTAACGGTTGTCTCCAATCACAGATTTCATCTCCCCCGAATTTTCCCAAGACGCATGATTTAGATGAGCCTCAAGTTTTTGTCAGAAGATATGGGAATCAAATCAGCTTACACCGCTGCAGCAGACTCGACGCTCGTCTCTTACAATCCAGTTTTGGGGCCTGGGTCTTGCCTTGTGAGATTAGGTGTTAGACCCTTGCCAAGCCTTCCCACCGTCCCGAGCTTCTCACTAAGATTTTAGCTACTTACTATAATGAATATAATTACACTGGCAGGTAAATAATGATCCACTTCGATAACAGCCAGTAGCTCTAAAAGAGCTTCTTTGCTATGGTATTTATTGAACAGGTAGTATCTATTGATTTCTAGGATATTTCAACGCTATCACACTTGATTAATTCGTTATTCAAACGAATCCCATCCACTTGTTCCGCTCCAAGCCCGTGACATGATTTGCTCTGACTGTTCTTGATCCGCAACACAAAGGAAAAGAGATTTTTCCAGCCATTAGAGTAGAGGGCTGCAAAGCATCAGGGCTATGATGAAGTTATCAAGGGTGCTGTGAATAGCAGACTCTCCGCCAACAACATTGACAACCACTCTCTCGAGATTCTCATGCACAAGAGCAAGATTGAAAGCACAGTTGACCGGCATCATCTCGGCACGATTGGTTGGCCACGAGCGGGGCACAACATACTGATTATCGAATGGCGCGAGGGCAATAGTCCGTGCGCCAATGTGGATGAATGCCTGGGTCGTCATGCAGACGAAGTTGATTATGTTGGTGAACGTCTCATTGTCGTTTGTAGTGTTGTCAGGCGAGAGGTACGTCGGAGGCGTAATCGGGAAAGCCATGTTGAAGTGCGACGGCAAGCCATGGTCGCGGCGGCCCTGCTCAACATCAGTGCCTTGTTCGTTACCGGAGACTTGTTCATTCGAATCGTGCTGCTCGTTGTAGTACTCGGCGTAGGCCGATGATATCAAGCTAAGTTGATGGAGCGGGAGCGGGCGCATGTCGTCCAGGATACTGAAGTAGTCTTGTGAGAAGACGTGAGGGCCTGCGCGACCGAGAGCGGTGGTCTCGTCGAGGGTGATTTCCCGGTCAGAGGGGAAGATGGCAAGGTCCGCCCTCAGCTGAGCGATGTTGCCATCGAAGATTGAGATCCTCTCCAATAAATGGCGATTATCGCGGATCAGCGCATGAAGCTGGGTGTTCGAGGGCCTGCGCTCTATGGCACGCTCTAGGACTTGCTCGTAAATGCTGGTGAGGCTACCCGCTTCCGATGCCACATATGCATCATGTGAGTTGAGCCATGTGCCAGTGGCGGTGTCGTAGTGGAAGCCACGTCGAAGCATATCCGTATTGAAGCCTTCAGGGGGGTGAGCATCAACAATCTCTACCGCCTCCGCCAGGGGGACATTAGCGAGATTGCTTAGATCGTTGGGTGATGCCATTGTGAATGGTATCGGTGGTTGGTATCTCGTAAAGGGGTAAGTCTTAGGTGTACGATAGATGCTCAAAGCTGTCACTCAGAGATTGTGTATCGTGAGTTGGAGGGTCAAGGTGTGTGGTGTCTGAGATCCTGGCGAGGAAGGCACAGCATGAAGTGGCTTTATATACGATGAGATACACTAAAACAGACATGCTGTACGCATCCAGATCGCCAATGACATAAGTAAGTGTGCAAACACAATAACAATAGAACAAGGCGAACAATACGGATTGGCTAGAGTTGAAAGAAGTACAGCGGCAGTGTCAGAGTCTGCAACAGCTCACGCGCCATAGCCGCGAATGTGATGCAATAAAAGATCTGAGAGCGATGAATGACACAGCCGATGGATCACATATATCACATCTCATACACAGCACTTTGGTCCAGTAGTATGGGTTTGGCATTACGGCGCCAGTGAAACCCATTGTAACTAACAATATATACCTAGGGGAGGTAGCTATCGCCCGGCTGAGAGGTAGAATTTTCATTCTCGTCAGATTGAATTGGAGAACGGTGTGTGAAGATCAACTCCTCAGTTGCATCAACAGATCTCGCATTGAGGTCCATTTCATGGTGTAGCGGGTAATGACTTTGATTTTATGGGATCGCTCTACCAGTCGCGGTTCAATAGCAGCTCGCCGGAAATAAGTGATAAAGTCCGAGATGATGCCAGGCATCGCGAGCATCAGTACACGCAGCTTGATCCGGGTCACTGGCACTTTAGGCAGATGACAAGTGGGTGAAGACATATACAATAAGATGGCAGGTCGCGGACAATATGATGCAGTGGTTGATGTGGACGTCGAAGGAGAGGTCAGTCATATGCCACTCATTTCTGGCACGTTGGATCTGGTTTTAGCTGAATTGACACGTTGATAGGGAGATCTCGGCCATACCGACCTCCAAGAGGATCTAGAGTTCCACTCCTCAAGTACGCGATGTCGCCCTTTCCTGCGCCTTATGTTCTACTTACCAATCTTCCACAGATTTTGATGATCCCTCAAATCGCAACAAGAGTCTACCCTACAGCAACCAGGACACTTCTGGGGCCAATGGAGGAGCAGGAGGCGGCACCTTTGCTGGCAAGCGTTACCTCTGGTCCCTCAACTTCTATGCACAGTTCTTCGACGTCGACACATCGACCGTACTACAGAGATGTGTTGCTGCTCTATACCCACGCCGACCGTTCCTCGACGTGCTGGACGGCAACCCCGACCTGTACGGGCCGTTTTGGATCGCGACAACGGTGATATTCATTCTTTTCGTTTCAAGCACGCTCTCGCAATATCTCTCAACTGAGAAGGATTTCGAGTACAACTTCAAGCTACTGAGCGAGGCAAGCGGACTCGTGTACGGATACACAGCATTGATACCCATTGCGTTATGGGCGGTACTGCGCTGGTTCGGATCTGAGGGTGCTAATTTGCTGGAGTGCTGGGCGCTTTACGGTTATGCAAACCTGATCTGGATCCCTGTAGCGTGCATCAGCTGGTCTGGTCTGACGGCATTGAACTGGGTCTTTGTCGGCGTTGGATTCGGCGTTAGCGTCTTCTTCTTGGTACGGAACCTCTGGCCAGTTGTGAGCGCGACAGAGCAAAAGGTCAGCCGGATCCTACTAATTGTTGTCATCGTGCTGCATGTCGGCCTATCAATCGCGATCAAGGTACTGTTCTTCAGCTTTGGCAGGCCTGAGGGCGGCCCTTCGGACCAACCGCTGAAAGACGACCAACCCGAAGGCGGGAAGCCGGAAGGGGACGATGCTGCGTTGATGCTGATGAGGTTCTAACATGGTGACTTGGGAAGACTGGGGAGACTGAGAGGACAGGGAAATGTGGAAAACGATGGTGGCTTGTAAGATACAAGGCGAAGAATGCTGCGAGGGGACAGGGAACTGCAACTAACGGCGTAGCACTGTTGTCGAATTCTGGCTTCGGTAGATCACGAACGTCGCTTTGCTTTGCTCAGCTATAGAAATGAACAGCACCAACGGATCAGGGTCGGTAAATTTCTTTGACAACCGCGTAGAGAAGTAGGACGAAAAGATATTCACATTCGCACTGCGATTTTACCTGCTTATGATCTACACGTTCCGAAACCGGTGGGTCAGTGTGGCAGTGAGCGAGCCGCACCTTCAAAGTTTCCGAATTATGTTCATCATGGACAGCTGTATCAAATTGTGCACTTAATCCCGTTGACTCATTCAGGCTGGGATTGTTTTTCCGCAGCTACTTTATCGTAACAAAATACGCCCAAAAGTGAGCCTGTGTGATACTCTCCGAATCTCCCCCTCCCCAGCTTCGTAACCACATAGCAAGCGCACACCACTACTTGAGCTTCTTCTTTGGGCGCAGCTGGTTGGTGTGGCCACACTTCTTCTTGCGGCAGTTGGTAGCCCTGGGCGGGAGACGGGCCTGCACGTTGTAAGTTTCTGTCTATCCGCCCAAAATCCAGATTGACTCACGTAGCACTTGCGACAGATCATTTTCTCGCAGTTGTACTTGGAGGCGAGAATCTTGAGCGACGGCTCAATGACGCCTCCACGCAGACGCAGCACCAGGTGAAGGGTGGACTCCTATCAGGAATTGTCAGCAATCATGTCCTTGCCATTTCGAACCCAAATAGTTCGTTGCCAGATTTCTCATGAATCCATCCCAAAGGCCATCATTGTCCCCTTCAGCTCTTTCCCATCGCCGACGCACCTTCTGAATATTGTAGTCGCTCAGGGTCCGGCCGTCCTCAAGCTGCTTGCCAGCGAAGATGAGGCGCTGCTGGTCAGGCGGAATGCCCTCCTTGTCTTGGATCTTGCTTTTGACATTGTCGATGGTGTCGGACGACTCCACCTCAAGGGTGATAGTCTTGCCCGTTAGGGTCTTGACGAAACTGGGCGGATATTAGTTTTGGGTCCAAGTGTGAAACCAGTCTAAAATCGGAATCATACATCTGCACTGTGAAAAGTTATGTTAGCGAGCTCGAGCTATTTTACATCACTTTTTACTTACTGTTGACAGAATCTCGAGTCGCAAATGCTCTTGGAATTGATGGTGGAAGGATGGAGTGGCGGCTGTCATGGCCTCAAGACTGGGTGCGGCAGTCTTGCCCTGATCACGTGATTTGACAGAACGGGCCAACGATTGAGAGCTGAGCCGCGCTGAGTTGATAATTAAACATTAACGTGACTTGCTAGGCGTGTTTAAGCATATGCAGGCATGCGATGTCACAATGCTTCTAAAATCATCTGAAGTGAATAGACGTGAATACAAGTCTGGGAAATGGACTTTTTTAGACGCGAGTTACGCTAACCTTGCTGCTCTTGACATCTAGCCAACAGGGAATTCAATTTCGATCACGAATTTGACTCAACGTGTGGAGTCGGCATCCACCTAGTCCCATGATGCTCGTTCGTGCCAATGATCCTAGCAAACATACAATTCGTCAAACTTACCACGAGACTGAGTCTTCCGATCACATTCAAGCGTGCAGCCTGCCGCTGTAACCCGTGCGAAGTCATGAGCGCACTTGGCGGTGCGGATACATGGATAGCGAGCTACGAAAGCGGAGCGGTGACGAGATCTGACTTCCGAGGTACCTCAGTCGATCGCTGCTAGTACAAACCTGGCTATTTACCACCTTGTAGTGGTCATCGTCGCCTCTTTTCCGGGTTTTCGCGATCCTAGACATGTTCAACTTGATTTGTAGCGTTCAGTATATAGGAGTACTCCAGCTATAATTCCGATCAAGGACAGACCTTTTCCGCATTTGCTGTTGTTCCCTTCCTGTTCCACTAGAACCTGGCGGTACACCACATAAGTCAGACGTGCCTTCCATACGTCTGTTTGCTAAATTGATAACTTCACGATGTCTTCACGAACCCGCGATGTCTCTGAGACAGATCCGCTCATCCCAACAAAAATGGGGCGTGCAGCGTTTTCGACGCTTGACCGCAAATTTTCTGACATAGTCTTACTGGCGAACTATATCACTACGGGTCTGCTGGACAGCTCTGCAACAGTCATCTGGGGAGTCTTCGCCTCAATGCAGACAGGAAACAGCATCTATGTCGGTATAGGAATCACGGACCCAACATCATCGGATAGGTGGATCAAATCAGCCATCTCGGTAGCCTCCTTCTGCCTCGGCGCGTTCATATTTGCCCGCATACATCGCTCTCTTGGGAAGGACAGACAACGCACCCGAGCGATCTTGGTGCTCAGTTTCGCGCTGCAGTGGCTTCTGATAGTGTCATCCGCAATTGTGGTCCGATTTACGCCAAAGCCCAAGCCAGGTGACAGGCATGACCTCCATTGGCACGTGCTAGTGCCACTGATACTCCTCGCCATGCAAAGTGCGGGCCAGACAGCAGCAAGTCGAATATTCGAGCTCGGCAACCTCTCAAGTACAGTGCTCACCACAATATACTGTGACTTGTTCGCAGATGCAAGGCTCTTCGCAGGTCTCACCGACAATGTACCGCGCAACCAGAAGTTGGCAGCGCCTCTCCTGCTCATTGGAGGCGCAATCTGTGGAGGTCTGTGGGCCCGCAGCGACTTTGGCTTGGAAGGAGCTCTTTGGACTGCTGCCGTATTGAAAGGGTTGACGGTCGTTACCTGGATGTTCTGGAGAGAAGAGCGTGTTGATGAAGAGAGCTGAGCGTGTGAGACGAACATTCATTTGGGCAATTATTCTGATTAGGGTTACGGCTAGGATGCATGACAGCGATGGGGTGTGCTGAATTGACATTAGACGGATTCACATAATGAGCTTTCGTTTCCATTAAATGCAGGGACACTATCATTTCATCTGTGACGTTGAGTGCGGCGGTCTTCGTGACAGCTTTCGGACAAGAAAAGTGAACATGAAATGTAAAATACTCATATTATCTTTCTCTCAACGAAGCAATGCGCTATACTCTACGTGATGTCTCGTCCAAAGGCACATTACAACGAGAGTTGTGACACTCTCTTACAGAACCAGTCGCAGCTGTTCGAATCTGCACAGTCCACGTGACGGGTCGCGATAGCAAAGGTACAGCGGCCACACATTAAGGCTTGGCACTGCAGTGGCTTTCCTGCAGGAGCGGGCATCTATGTGGCGGCATCAAACTCCGGAAACTGTGTCCTCAATGAGAAAGTTGTCATCAACTTTGGTTACCAGTATACTGTCAGATTTCTTCCCACCTTGCACTTCGCAAAGTATTTCCACCATACTACCACGTATAGCCACAATTACAACTTCTCGAGAAAACCTAATTATCAAGGATTAACACTGTTCAACACACGCATACACGCACTCTTATTCGTCGGTGCCAACGCAAATGGCGGACCAGGGCCCCATTCCGGCGCCCGGCTCACAGCCATCGCCTGAGCAGATTGCACAGATGCGCGCGCTCATGGAGGCTGAAGCGTCAAAGCGAGGCATGAGTGTGGAGGAATTCCAGGCGCAGCAGCGCAAGGCTATTGAAGAGGAGGCAGCCAAACAGGGAATGTCTGTACCAGATTTCATCAACAAGGCGCGCGCCGAGGCTTTTGCACAGCATCAGCGTCAGATGCAGATGCAGCAACAGGCGGCGGCACAAGCAGCAGCGCAAGGCAAATCGCCAGAAGAGATTCAACAAGCTCAACAGCAGGCCGCTGTGGCAGCTCAGCAGCAACAGCAGCAGCAACAACAACAGCAGCAGCAGCAACAACAGGTGCCCATCCAGGCTGGGCCACCCAATCCCCAAGCTATTGCACTTGCTAAATGGCTGCAAAGTCAGGATATGAAACCCAGGACATGCATTCTCGACGGCCAGAGGAAGAATCTATTCAGAGGTGAGTGCTACCGGGGATTAGAAGGTTGGGTTCCGCAAGCGAAACCTGACTTTGGATACGCTTGGTTGAATTCGAGTGATCACATAGATGTGAGACTGACAGACTGTGATCCTAACTCAGTGAAGCGAGCACTCCGTGCCATCGAGTCAGACGCATACAAAAAGGCTAGCAACGCAAAAAATTCGGTCTTGCCTAAGGTCACTCCAGATCGGCCGCCAGCAGAAGTATTCAAGATGTTGCCACTATCACTCCTGGCGCTGCGCGTCAGCAAGGTTGATCCGCACGAGGGCCACGGACATGCACCGCCAAAGAAAACCAAGGCAACCAAAGGCGTGTGGACGGTAAAAATTGAACAGCAGCAGGATATCGCGCCAGACCTGCACTACATCTGGTTGTTTGAAGGCCCACAATGGAAGCAGAAGGCCTACGCATTTGGAGTACTGCTGCTCGTATTTGCTGTGGTGCTGTTTCCATTGTGGCCTATGGCGTTGCGCATTGGAGTTTGGTACCTGAGTATGGGTATGATGGGTCTGATTGGTCTGTTCTTTGCCATGGCGATCTTCCGTCTGATACTGTTTATTATCACTATGTTTGCCGCACCGCCTGGTCTGTGGCTTTACCCGAATCTTTTCGAAGATGTCGGCTTCTTCGACTCCTTCCGGCCGCTTTGGGGCTGGCATGAGGATGCAAAGGCGGTTAAAGCAGCTAAAAAGGCGAAGAAAGTTGAGAAGCGGGCCCGGCAGGAAGCCAAGGCTCAGGGTGGGGATGCAAAGGCCGTCTCTTCTGATGCCGCGCCAGTGGAAGGCTCTGTGCCGGTCAAGAATGCGACGGCAGCCACCGCTGTACAACCAGCGTCAGGGAGCGTGGTGAAGCGACCGATGGCGGCAACAGTGGAGGAAGGCGATAGCGATTAAGCCAGAGGCTGAACAGAATTGAACAGAGAGCGAAGGGTTCGAATGTGCGCGCTGGTACGGTTTTCCGAGATTGTTTGGGAATGAAGGGAAAACGCGTCATTTTACCAGCTTCCTGAGGCTGAGGATAGCAAGTGGCCCTGATAGCCGTTGTCGAGCAGCAGGGACAGAAGCAGAGTTGCCATGAATATCACCGCCATGTACATTTAGGAATGGAACGCATCATTGACAGTATTGGCTAAACGCATTTTAAATGGCCATTGAACACGATATCATGTCAGAGGCTCCCCCGATCTGGGATCATTAGAGGGAGTCGGGGTTGCTATTTCACCATTCCTTGAGGATTTGGATACGGGTTTGCTGAACCATAACGAAGCAACTCATAATTTTGAAATACACTCAATTCTGGTTTGATCGCCTTACGCTCTTATCTATGAAGACGCTCGAGGCGGTTTGTTCACTTACACAGTTTTGAAACGCTTGGTCTTGATTATGTGCTGGAGACAAAAGCGAATGCTTCCAGGAACTGAAGACCAGCAGCGAATCCCTCACGATGAACAATGTTATTGTTTGTCAGAATGGCTGAACACAGCCTGATCGCAGCAGCCAAGTACCAAACCTAGGTAGAACACATCAGCCGCACATTGCTCTGCTTCTCGTTGAGGTTGCCCATCAGGTACACTTTAGATTGCCCTCCAGATCGATAGAGCTCTGTGATACTAAGTGCCAGCAACCATCGAAGCGATAGGCATCTCTTCTTTCCTGTTCTTGATCGGGCCAAAACTCCGCGAATGACGTCGCGCCCCGCAAACAGCCTTCTGGATCGAGGGCCGGTAGAGGGTCTTATCTTAGTACTATTAGCTCTAGTCATACAAAGCACTGTGATCCTTAGTCTGCTGCACCTAACAGAGAGTTGACAGCTCAATCCACATTTCCCCCCCCTTCGGACACCAGCTTGGCCCGACGCCCGACCATCCTCAGCTACAGTGAAATTACTCAGCTGCAGACTGTCAACAGTTCAACCTTTGCACGAGTCGCTACCAGAACCACACCCTCGTATTCTGACTACGACACAGCTTTCACGAATTCGAATGTTCTTGCTAGTATTCGTTCAAGAGCGAATCCAGACTTGGCGTTTGTGAAAAGACTCCTCACTTTTGATCTCATCAAAGAAGAATTCACCCACTCGCACCTCACTCCTGCAGTTCTCGTCACCTGCCATGGCCACTACGCCTGGAAAGTCAACTGCAGGCAACAATCGTCGTGACAGTGTCAGTTCAGCATCTGGCTCGCCACTCCGTCAGCGCCGAACTAGCCTCTCCATCGCACAGCCTCCTTCACCATCCCTTCCGCTCTCAGCTACAGCTTCCATCAACGCAAGCATGCGTGGCGGCTCTCCCGGTCCGGCAAGCACAGCGAAGGACTCGGCGTCATCTCGCCGCACCAGCGTCGTGGCTGAACTCGCTCTAGCTGACGACAAGCTCCCACCTCCTGCAGAGATCGCAACCGGCAGTCGGAAGGGTACGCTGGTGGACATTGCTGGGAATGGTAGCGCCACTCTGGCATCGAGAGTTCCTAATATTAGCACCCAGTCAACGTCCGCTACCAGCCCTTCATTTGCTAACCGTGGCTCTATTAGCGGCTCCATGTCTGGTGGCAGCCCTGTCGACCCATTCAAGAGCGGAGCGTTGCGGGACCCAATGACTGGAGTCGCAGCCGGTGGTGATGGCTCGTCTCCACATCATCGTCGCACTCCCTCAGTTAGCCAGGTACATCAGCAGATGGAGCAGGAGCAGGAAGCTCAGGTCAACCGGTTGCTTGTGACTATCCACCAGCAGCAAACTCTAATTGACAAATTACAACGCCAACTCGAGGCCGGCAGCACGGAACAGGTCACCACGCCAACGTTCACTCCCAACCAAACCCAAGAGCCTGAGCCTGATCCCATTACTACTCAGCACATGGCATCGCACAGTTCCTCAAGCTTAGGAGTGGGAACACCCAACATTGAACATCCTCCACCACCAACTCCACAGCGTGCCCACAGTACTTCCTCAGCTGATACCACCGTGGCATCGACTGTCCCAGCCGCCAGTGGTCCTGAGAGGTTCAATGCCCTGCATGGGGTACAGCAACAACACTATTTCCCACGCGTCGCTAGCAGCAGGGGTAGCAGCCGTGCGGCAAGCCCCAGCGTGAGATCTGTTGCTGGAGGCGGCCAGCCGACAGCCGACAGTGACGAGGCGAAATACTGGCAGTCGGAAGCGGGCAACCTCACCCGTGAAAATGACCTTCTCAGAGCGCGTATCAAGGAGCTGGAAAAGGCTGCAGGCGTAGGAGAAACCACAAAAGAAGGAGACGTGGCGATGTCGGATACTTAAGGATTTCTGAAAGGATGTGGAAGTTAGAAACTAGCGGAGTGAAGTGAAATACTTCACCGAGTGCGCAGGATCAGTCAAGAAGAGTGAGAATGGGCTTCCCTGCGTTGGTACGATAGTCTTGAGAGTTTCCAGAAGAGGATCAGCCAGCCGCCTCGGCAAGTAGTGAGCTGGTGGATTTCTAAATTCCGTGCTTGTACTCTTTGCTAGCTCAGTTGAATGATTTCCAATTTCTGAAGTCTACCGTGGGCAAGAGCATTTTAAAGTTCCTGAAGATTCAGAAGATCTACTCTATTTGTATGATTCTAATATAGGTGTGAGACTTTGCGCCGTCGCAGACTCAGCTAACGAAACATGTCTTGCAGAAAGAATGATTTATAAGCGAGAGCGCAGTGAAAGTGTCTGCTCGAGTCCAGGCTTCCTAGAGTTTTTGAACGTCTGTTGCCCAATGACGCATGACCTGTCTTGATCTAAATTTCTGGCTCATTAATCAACACCCAACAACGTATAAGAGAGGACAATGCGATCGACCTGATCAAATCATCTCGACCATTGAAATGACTGAGTCTGGTCAATTGACGCAATCTATGCGTGCAGCGGTCGTGATGGTGTATTTAAGTAGTCTCGAAAGTCTGTCCTTTTATAATCAAAGCTGAAGCCACATTTTGAGGTTACGCATGGCTTCTAAATCTTGAGCCTTACTTCCCTCCAGGTTTGTGTCCGAGCAGCTTGGACAGTCTGCTTCTCTAAAGTTCCTCACATGCGCGCTGCCGTTCTTGCCGATCAGTATGTTGCAGGGTCTGATATCGCCCCACGTCAAGTTTCTCGAGTGGAGATACTTGACTGCTTGTGTTATTTCGTAGAGCCATCTCTTGCGCAGCTTCAAAGAAGAATCTGTGCCAAAGTCTAGGAGGTTTCCAAGATAGTTGATTTCCTCAGTCAGAAACCCGATGATTTCGCTTCCGAGAATGACAACTCCTCGGAAAATGGGTAGATGGGGGCAAGGTTCCCCAGGTGGCACTACAAGACCGGTATACGTGTACAATTCTCGCAGAATGCTCTCGCTGTCTCGTGCGGCCGTGAATGCCAACTGTTGGTGCAGACCGGTATGCCAAACTTGTTCAGGCATCTCACAACTGTCAACGCCGTCAGGATCCAGCTGCGGGATGATGTTGAGCATCGAGGCCGAACATTGTGGCAAAAGCTGCAACACAGTATCGGGAACCCGTGGATCAGAGAGGTGGAGGAGCGGTGTAAAGCAGGGATCCGCACTTGAAGGTGGTACGAAACTCTCGGGAACCACATTGCCTCTCACAGCATGCAACCGAAAGTAGTACGTCGGGGGCGAGAAGAAGTTTTCCAGGGTCGGGACGCGATGCTTGGGCAAGGGTGGAGCAAGTTTGCGCATGATTGGTGTACAGGGAGGGATAGCCCAATCCTGAAGTCTTTCCTCTCCGTGCTTCTGGTCATTGCAGAAAGAGATGAAATCGTTATACAAACAATTGTTTGCGCTGGGTGTGTTGTCAGCTAAGTCTTTGGCGTTGACGCCGATGTAGAATCTAACATAGTTGCACATGATAGTCATGTTTGCGGCGTCATCATAGAAATCAACGTCAATGACCGTGCGAGGAAGCCAGACCTGCGCCATGTTTGAGCTTGTAAGAGAAGAGATTGTCTGAGCCCGAGATGAGCTTAGCCAGACTCGGATGCAACTGCGAGTGCAATATATGTACATACATGTATTACATGAGTGAGAGGAGAGGGGGACATGTCGAGTCCTAGTTCAATAAAAATGCACATTGAAGGGAAATCGACCGGCGCACATGACACCACATTCCAGACAACTGATGACTCTCAGGCCGCACGGAGTTCATTCCAGGCAACTAGTGGGAATAGCGGTGTCCATTTGTCACACAGATTTGATATCATGGCGCTCATAAAACAAAGCAGAAGTGAAATCCGCCTGAGAATTGAAGGTGAAACCTTTGTCTGCGTGTTGAGAGAGAGGATACCAAAGAGGAATAGGGGATTCAGCCCCGTGAGGTGGGGGAGCCTGCTTCCATTTAATATACACGTTTTCTCTTTACAAAGTCACAACCCATGCCATTCGATCGCCACCTGAAATTAGCATCACAAATGTTTGCTATTGCGTCTGAATTCATTGGTCGGGGATTGGTCTTCCCTGCATCGACGATAGCGGCTTCCGAGCCGCTGGGCCACCCGCCAGCCTCTTTGTGCCATGCTCACCGTGCCAGCGGTCAACCTCGTCGTGCGCTTCGTTGTTATCCCGCTCCCATTGCGCCCTTCTGTGACGGCGGGACATGCGGTGTCCTGAAGTGGCCTCGCGCTGTGTATCTGCCAGCCGCTTAGCTACTTCGCTAGCCTCACGCACGCTAATCATTTTGCGTCGCAGGGATCCTGGTCCGTGCTGTGCTTCATAATCCTGAACCTTGCGCTGCAAAAAGTTAAAGGCAGTGATTTGGCAGTTGCCATCGCCGCGGAAGCCTTGCTCACGCGGTTGCGTTGGCTTTTTGATATGAGGTCCATGTCGTCCATTGTGATATTGGTACCACGTGGCTTCTCCCGGTGCGCTTGGCGCATCACTCGCTTGCAAACGTAAGTACAGCACACGTGCTTGATCGAGGAGGGTCTGTCCAAAACCATTTTCGAGCTCAATCAGCTCCGGGTGAGCAGCAAGGATAGGCTTAAGCAAAGGTGGAAAAGTGTTGTTCCCGCCCCCGCTCATGAGCACCTTGTGCACCGCAGTTTGGCCAGAACCGTCAAACATGCAGTATACATCGGCCGGCATCCATTTATCAAGTAGCTCAAATGCTTTCACACTGGTTTGCATAGTTTGCATCCAGTACGCAAAAGGCGTGAGGCCTGTTGGTCCGAACGAGCATCGATCCGTGAATAGCGCCGGCAACACGCGCGGGTCCACCAGTTGAAGCAGCGGCTCCATCTTGTCGATTGCCTCTGCTGCCTCATCCTCTTTTTGCGGGATGTCTTGTGATAGCATTGCATGCATGAGGTTCATTCCACCGTGATCTCGCGTGTTCTGATCGGCGCCGGCTTCGATGAACAGCCGCGCATTGTTGACCTGTCGGTAGTAAAAGGCCAACCACAGCGGATCGCGGCCGGTCAGTGATTTGGTGCTCAAGCTGTTTGGTACTGTTGACAGGATATACTTGGTCGTGTCGACTATTTCAGCTCGCTGGCTGGCGCGCGACCCACGAATGACTGCACAGTGTAACGACAAGCCACGCCTGAGACCTAGCCATTCAGTGACAGCATTGTTCCACCCACCATGTTTCTTGGAAATGCGTTGTACCTCCTTCAGATGCTGATGCTGCTCGCCAAAATTGCAATACAGACGGATGCATGCGTCGCTCTGCCAGAACTCCATATTCTTGCGGCTCTCAAGGTACACAGCCTTCAGGAAAGGGGCGGGTGACCGGCTCTGCCAGCTTTCCGCGCTTTGTGGCGCTGAGCCTGCTGCTTGCGCTGCCCATGCCTTCTTGTGCTTGCCGTAGAGTTTGAGACCTTGGTAGTACCTTGGCTTTCCTTGTTCCTCTTCTGGTACCTCGATATCCTTCAGCATATCGACCACAGGCATGCCAGCGCCACATTCTGTGATGAGTAGCTCAGCCATGTCGTTCTTACCCTGACGAATGGCGAGGTTGAGCGCCGACTCGAGCTCCGAGGCACCCCATGCGCAAATTCTTGTGGTCTGCTCGTCTGTAGCCGGCCTTTCACTTTGCACCAAGCGCTGCGATATTTGCAGTAGGAATTTGAGCATATCTAGGTCACCTTTGATGATGCTGAATTTGAGCGGAGAAACGCTGCTGCCTTTCAGGTTGGTGCTGACCATAGAGGCTAACTCTTCATGAGGGCGAGTCTGGACGTTGTGGTCGTACATTTGGGCACCGTACCTTCTATATACGAAGGGATCCGAATCTGCTGTGATTTTGTACTTGGTGTCATACTTTTGACGCTCTTGCACAAAAGGAATTGCCGCGTCGCCAAGCAGGTAAGGAGATGATTGCCAATTGAAAACTTCGATCGGCTTGACACTGCTTGCCACGGCAGGACCAAGCTGTGCGAGATCGTCAATGGTCACATTCTCGTCCACAATATCGGATTCCACGGGAATCTCGTCGTTGTTCTCGTCGTTGATATCGTCCTCCAAGCCTTCTTCGCTGTACTCATCTCGGCCACGGATGCGGAAGCGACGTTTTGGCTCCTTGGCCGTGTTTGGATCTTGATACTGGGCAGCCGTTATATCAAGTACAACTTGAGCCAGCTGCGTGTGGCCCTTATAGATAGCAATTGAGAAGGGATCCAGTCCGTATGAATCACTCGTCGCGATGGGAATCGGATCGATCGGCTCGCCCTGGCCGTCGTCTATCTTACGCAGCGTCAAGCGCTTGACCGTTTCAACGTCACCCTTCCAAGCTGCCTCGAACCTGATATAGAGTTAGCGAAAGTCTTTGAAGCATGTTCAAGTATTGGTCAACAGGCTTTCTCGCGAACTTACAGTTTCAAGTAGTTTTCTTTGCGCCGATTCGTTGTTCGAGGGTCATTGATGTGAATGCTTGGTTCAAAGGTCGGCGAGCTTTCCATGTCATCATGTTTGCGTTTCTGGTCTGATCTGTCGTTGTGACGCGATGAAGAGGTGTCTGATCGGTCAATTTCTGGGTGGATGTCGTAAAAGCCCTTTGCTCCCCGGGTTTCAAGCTCTGCAACAAAGTGACGCATTTGCGTGAGTGACTGCTCCAACCAAGCGCGTTCCTTCTTGTTCTCCTCGCTGTAATGCTGCTCGACATTTCGAGCATGCTCCTTGCGGACCAGCTCGACACATTCTCTTGCTATCTCAGCTTGACGCTTCTTGATCATGTACTCGTAAGATCTCGGATCAAGATTGGCGAGGTACTCGTCATCCGACTTAATGTCTGGCAGCGTACGCGATCTTGGCTCGGTGCTGTCAAGCTGTTCCTGTCCATCCCTGATCCTCGACTGGAAAACATCGAGCAGAGACATTCCTGGCACGTAAGAGTGTCGCTTGCTAATGAGACGGCCCGCGTTGGTGCTTAGGGTATTGATATCAGCACCTCGGTCAAGTAGACAAGTGACGACCTCGATCAAACCCAATCGAGCGGCAGCCACGACTGGCTGCTCACATTGCGTCAGGAACTTCTTACGCATGGTCTCATCTTCAACGTCGACATGGTGTCCCCAGTGATTCGTGCGACCTTCGTTGACACGCAGTACTAGTTCGCGAAAGTCTTCGAATGACACTTGCGGCTGAGCGCCTAGCTCTAGGAGCGTTTTTGCGAGTGATGTGTTGCTTCGGCGAATGGCACTAAGCAGTGGCGATGTTATGCTGCCGTTGGTGTGGTGGGAGTTTTTTTCGAACGCGATGTGATTGATGGCCGCACGCGCGGAAGGTTCATCTGCATCAAGCATGGCTTTCAGTGCAGCCACATTCTCCAGGATCACTGCACCATGAAAGGCGGACACCTCATGAATGTCGCTTTGACTTGGCTTTGCGCTGAGACCGATCAGCTTGCGTATCAAGTCTGGACTCTTTGTATCAGGCATTCGCGAGGCCAGAACAAGGTTCAAAATTGCGCTTTGGACGTGCTGGCTGTGAATGGCCTTGAGCTTGACGGGCAATAGCACATCGGCGCCAAAGTCGTTCACGAGCGCATCGATAGCCTCGAGGTGTCCACATAGGATGGCAACATGCAACGGGCTGACGGGCGTATCCCACGCAAGTACATTTGCGTCATACACATCTGGGCCCCAGCCGTCATCCTCTGCAAGATTGGTATCATCCTTATCTGATCCGACTTTGACAAAAGAGCCCTGAGTCATTGTTTCGTCGTTGTCGGTGGACTCGAAGTCGAGCATCTCTGCATCAGTGTCCGATTCGCCGACTGAGCTTTGTTGCGAGGCTTGGCTGGCTTCAGCATGAGCGTCGGCCATCTGAGTATCACCTTGAAGGCCAGCCGCTTTGCGTTCGGCTTTGCGCGCCTCTTCTTTCTTAGCTTCCAGTTCCTCGTTCTCGTCCGACCTTTGAGAGAGCAGTCGAATGATATCCTTGCTGCCAATTGCGGCCGCCATGTGCAGCGCCGTGAAACCATCGGCAACGCGAGCTGTAATACGGGCTCCGGCTTCAATGAGCACTTTGACAGCCTCAATCTGATTGCAAAGTACGGCTAGTTGCAGCGGGGTGCGACCGGTGTGGTCCCGCTTGTTGACGTCGTTCTCCTCCTGGGCGCACCACGTACGAACTGCATCCATGTCCCCGTCGATTATATAGCCAGCCAGGGCTTGCGTGTTACCGAGGTAGGCCATGTCGGTCCAGTCTTCTGCGGTGAGCGGGTTAAAACTGCCAATGGTTTGGCGGCCTGGGTCATCCTTCAAAAATGAAAGGTCACCGTGTACGTAGACATTGCGCTCCTCCGCAGCCACGGCCAGCTCTTCATCTGACTTTGGTTCTGGACAATCGCCACAGCAGTCATGAACGATGGACGCCACGTCGCCTATGAAGCACGGGTGCCTGTGCAAATCGACTGAGCGATCCTTGCTCTTGTTCCATTCGGCGTTCAGCAACATGTCTTTGATGAATAGGAGCCGCTCGATCTTACGGGCGTGGTACTTCGGTCCGTAGGGAACAGTAAAGGTGTGGTAGTTGGAGACGTCGGCCTCAAAATCCCACTCTGGAACGTCCTCCGGATCATTGTCCTTCATGTTGCCTGGCAGCTGATGCCTCCGTTTGCGCCACGTGTCGAGCGGCGGTCGGCCACGTTCTTGTCGCCTCTGATTCAAGTAGCGGTCACGATCGGCTTCGGTAGGCAACCTCTCGAGGACCAGCAGACGAGCGAGACCCAACGTGCGGACGAAGGAGCGATCGTAAACAGTTGGATCAATTCGGCGCCGATCCAGATCAGCGCAGTAGACCTCAAAACCGCGATGGGCGTACTTGGCGAGGCGGCTCTCATAGCTCGGACTGCGGCGGCTCAAGTCCACAGTGTTGGACTGCGAGCAGAAGCTGGTGATGCCGCGCGGCGTAGAGTAGACTTGGGAACCATCATACGCGAAGCAGCTCGAGTCGACATCGAAGCCGGTCAAGATCTCGGACACAGACTTGTATAGGCGCAATACGATCTGGATGTGACGGGTTGGATACTGACTGGCGATAGTGATGGCGGCCTTTGTTCGGATGGTGACCGTTTCAGCAAGAATGCTGTTGCGCACACACTCCTCAATCTGCGCGATCTTTTTGATAGCAGCGGCCTCATCGAGGCCCCAAATGAAAAGATCGACATCACTGGAGGGCGCGAGCTTCTGATGGTAATATTCACGAAGCGCCCGCTTAGAAGAACGATGCTCCTCAGGCACAGGGAGCATAGACGTCACAACGGAAGAGCCGGCGGCAACAACGTTGCTCCAGTCCATGTCGACAAGCGACTGTTCTGAGAAGAGATTGAAGTTGTTGCGGAACTCTTTGAGGGACCCGGTTATGGCCGGCTCGCCCTGCTTGCGTCGAACGACCTCTTCCAGAGGCATGATGTACTTCTCTGCCTCCGGGTCAGTGGCTGGGTCTCTGGCTCGTGTGGTGATGGTCTTCTCGAAGCCATCAAAAACGGGCACGACGTTGACATGTGGATCCTGAATAGCGGGATGATCGCGGTGCTGGGCATACCCTTCTCGCAGCTTGGCCTCGTACTCATTGTAGGGACGAACAAGATCTCGAAGCGGAGCGGAATGATTATCAGCTAGGTGCTTGACAAAGTTTTTGTGAGGCGCTGGGACTGGGGGCAGTTTGAAAGACATGGCGGACGTGTCTGACGATCTTGACGATGATTGAGCGGAGGCCGAGGATGACCCTGAAGAGCCAAATGCCGATGTTGTATAGCCTGAAGAGTGGCACGATTTGTGACTGCAAGAACGGAAGTCAGAACAAAAGACGCGTAGCGAACAAGACGCAAAAGAGTTGAACAGTACTGGAAGCTATGACAGAATTGTGTCCTTGAAGTGGCAATTTCTGAGCGTACAGAACATGAGACGAAGGATGTGAATAATTCCTTGAGCAAAGCAGAGCCTGGGACAGAGGCACTTATACGTAGAGGAGGTGCCATGATAATCGCCACCGAAGCCCACGACACGGTGGTCGTGGAGCACAGGCTTCAGTGGCAAATGGATTAGTATGGCCGATGGCTGGCAGCAGTTGACTGCCTGGCGTTACACGAACGAGCGGCGAGCATGAAGCTCTCGCGACATGCTGGCGTATTAGCCACAGGCAGCATCAGCCTGGCGCGCCAACGATGCCAAAACATTGGGGTTGGAGCTATTGGTGTCGAAGGCCGGCAGGCGCATGTAGAGCTAGGCTGAAAAGGCGCTGCCGCCTTGAACGGGGGGTTTTGGATTCTTCAGGCAAAGCTCTACTTACAATTGATCGACGCCAAGCTGGAGTTCAGGCCGGCACGACGCGACGCGGTCGGGAGTTAGACGGTGATAATGCCGCACAAGGTGCCTGTGAATACCTGGGTGGAGTTCAGTTGTCAAAGCTGGCTGCTAGATATCCGAGAATGTAGACTCAAATGCGAAGTTCAGTACAAATCTCGGAATGAGATTCGACGTAGCCCGATATATACTGGCGAATGCAAAATACTAAACAAATCCGTCTCGTGGGATTCTTCCCCGAGTTCAAAGTTACCAACCAAAATTTACAGCGAGGCACTTCAATGTTGGGCTCCCAGAGAGGGCGGCTCGTGTGGGTAGCGAAGTCCAGCCGACCGCTCGTGACGTCGGTCTCCCCCCCCCCCACCCGGGCACAGCTTGGCAGCTCCGAGTCGTCAAAGCTCTTAGAGCTGTGGAGAAAGTCCGGTTCAGCCTGGCTAGATGAGAGAAAAGATGATGCTACTAGCTATTGTTCAGATCGAAGAGGTATTCTGAATAGAAAAGTGGTGATCACCATCTAACTGATTGCATTCGTGAGTCCTGAAGATTTTCGAATAGGTAGCCAATAACTGCCTGGGAGATCCCACACTTGAGCTGTGCCCGGCACTCGCAGCTTACTCGCATAGCTTACTTGCTTGGCTGTATAGGTACGAGACAATCAGACTCCGCACCGTAGACACAACTCCACTACCAGCCACCGCCTCTTTCCTTCACCTCTGCCAGATTCTTTCTATGTTACATTGTCTCTTCATACTGCTTACTCCCTACTGTTGCCCAACCATTATTTCAAACCGGGATTTGCCAAGTCAAAACTTTGAAAGCCAACGAGACAAAGCCTTACGTAGCTACTTGGGCGGTATAGAGGAGAATTCCCACCCGCACCAGCGGCATACTTCGGAGATTTGAACCCCGTCGTGCAGCCAAGCAAGAGGCTCAGGACTGTACTTGAAGAACATCGAGCATTTTGAATCCTTGACAAGTTGTCTGCGTTCCTTTTTCGGTCTTCAGCAGTCCTCCTGCTTCAGAGGCCTCCGCTAGTATGGGCTTTCTTGGCAGTATCTTCTCACTCTTCCAGTCGAAATCGCGGCATCGATATGGCAACGAGCCAGACGGCGACCCAGATTCCTCCCAGCGATTACTAAGCGCCTCTCAAACAGAGGCCGTTGCTGCTTCGTATCCTCCAGCGGAGGTGACCCGTGTCGCTCTACGCCTTCGCTACTTGGTAGAGCAGGTGGTGCCCTGCGAGCTGGAGCCGGATCGGATCACACAGGCCAACTCCGCCATAGTCACGCCCAAAGTGGTGCATGCGGCCAAGGAGGCTGGTGGCAGAGAGCATGAGGCCTGTGTTGTTTTCTGTTTGCTTGTTTGCCGTCGATGGTTCAAGCGACAAGCCCTGACAGACCTCTGGGATGAAGGTCTCTTCAATGCGAGGGCGGTGGCGTGCGAGGTCATTGCCAAGCAAATAATTGAGACCGAAGATCGCGAGGAGTTTCTGCTGTGAGTTTGTTTTACTTCCTGACCGGTTAACGCGGACAATGGGCTGCCCGTTTGTGTAAGCCCATTCGGACGTGATGCTCCTTCTTCACAAGCTGTCAAGACGTCGCTAACGGTCACAAGAGAAGAGACTCTTCTTCGAAGATTCTCGCTACTCTTAGGCGGAAAGGCCACAGAGCCGGCCAATGTGGTAGAAACCGCGGTCGACATGCATGCTCTAAAGGTCATTGGCACATCTGGCTATCAGAAATGCGTTCGTTACCTCTGGTGGGGTTGGCTAGTGCAAGATGACGAGGACCCATCGAGCTTTATCAGCTACCGATATCGTGCTAGCACTAACTACTGGATTCACTTCGATCCGGACCGTATGCGCGCGCCACAGTACCAGAACTGGGTCCAGATGAGCATCAGCATCATCTATCTTGCCCTCTACACGAACGCCATCAACACGATCAATCGGGATGCCGACATCGATGTCGTCGAGGGAATTCTCTATGTCTTTACTGCTGGCTTCATGATGGATGAGCTGACCAAGCTCTGGAAGATCGGACGTTACTACATCGGCTTCTGGAACGCCTTCAACTCGACCCTGTATGGCCTGTTGACAGTCAGCTTCGTGCTCCGTCTCGTCGCGCTGTCGCACGATGAAGGCACCGATGACCGCACGAGCTTCAACATTCTGAGCTACAACTTTCTTGCCTTCAGTGCGCCCATGTTCTGGATGAGACTGCTGCTCTACCTCGACACCTTCAAATTCTTTGGCGCCATGCTGGTTGTGCTCAAAGCTATGATGACCGAGTCACTCATCTTCTTCGCTCTTCTCGTAGTCATTTGTGTTGGCTTCTTCCAGGGGTTCATCTCGCTTGATCAGATCGACGATAATGAGACAGTCACGCCTTTCATACTGTCAGCTATGGCCAACAGCGTCATGCAGTCGCCCGACTTTTCAGGATTTGAAAATTTTGCACCACCCTTTGGCATCCTCCTCTATTACATATATACTTTTGTGGTCATGGTCATTCTGCTCAACATCCTCGTCGCATTGTACAACAGCTCCTATTCAGATGTCACGGAAGAATCCGACGACGAGTACATGGCACTGTTCGCCAACAAGACTTTGCAATTCGTTCGCGCCCCGGATGAGAACGTCTTCATCCCGCCATTCAATCTGATCGAGATCTTCCTCCTGGTGATACCCTTTGAGTGGTGGATGGCCGAGAATACGTACGAGCGCTTGAACGACTTTGTCATGGGCGTGATTTACACGCCGCTTATGCTTCTTATCGCATGGCTGGATAGACGTGCCGCCTTCAAAGTGATTGAGGCCCGTCGCCGCGGCGAAACGGACGAGGACCGTTTGGAGGAATGGGAGCGTGGTGCTCAAGGCGAGGACGGGCATGCGACTGAAATCGACGAAGACTGGGCCAAGACGGTATCGACTGTCAAGCCCGATGTTGCCACCGACATTGCCGTGCTTGAGGTTCGCGAGTTGAAGGGAAAGATTGCAGAGCTGACCAAGGCGGTCGAAACGCTGCAGACAAAAATTAATGCCGGCCGAGATTGAACGGTGTCTGTCCCAATACCTTCGGATCTGCCCGGCTTGGGGTTCGAGTCATGGAGCACGTGAGCTCCCGACTAACCAGCCAGAGAACATCAAGATCCATGTGTAGCTAAGTATCCTGATTTGTGGAGCGGAGTCGGTTTGAATAAGGGTCGCTATCCGAGTGCCTGTATAGCTGCGTCGAGAAGAGTCAGACGTGTAATTCTAACATAATGAATCAAGACAAGTGTCTCAAGTACGAAGGTGTCATCCTCAGCTCACCCACTCAACGCACCGAAAAGTCCTCTCGCTCGAACCGTTTTGGGAATGCGAGTGACTCTCGTCCTCTTTTGAGGCCAAACGTTGATCGAAAGAGACGCTCGACATGCTCCGCAAAAGCATTGAAATTGCCGCTCGACCTTCACACAAGTGTATCGCCCGGTATGCCGTGAAAAGCATGAAAATAGGGAGCCAGAAAGGCTTTTCATGTCCATCTGTCTAGACACGCAAAAGATCGAGAACTTCCAGATAGATTCCGTCCTTCAGGACGCAGATAGCCAGCCAATCGTTACTATCACCAGATTGTAGCCTCCATCTCTCGTCCAACATTACGTCTTATCCGCCTGTTTCTCTGTACCGCCTCGCTATCTTCCCACTCTTTCTTGTCAAACCAAGTCGGGTGTGGCCACACGCGAGCAACAACTTTGCCGGTGATTAGTGACCTGCTGATTGGTCCGTACGCATTGCTGTCGCGACTGAACCGCCCCTCTAGATTATCGCCTTCGACCCAAACATGTCCCGGGGGGACAATCTCTCGACAGAATGGATGCGGCGGTCGCGTCTCCACCTCGTCGTTCGTGACGGCCAACACGCGCTTCACCACTTGCTTATCAGGCGTGACTGGCGACCAGAACGAGATCACATCCCCTCTCTGCGCGCTGGTGCCAGCGCTCCATTTTGAAAGAATGACAAGGTCGCGCGAGATAGGGTCGGAGGAGGACGAGCCAGTGATGGAGCCTTTTGGGCTGTTGAAGGAGGTTCCCATCGATATTCCACGAACGTATGCAATGTCCACGACGTTATCCTCGACGAAGACGACGGCGGGCACACACGCTACGAGGTAGACTGCTGGCCGAGCGACACGCCAAGTTTTGTAGAGACCACGTTGAAAACGTGATGCCATTTCAAATGGCACAGCAAGCCAATGGCTCGACTCAAAAGGGTTAAATGAATCTGCAGTGGAAAGGCGAGGCTCATGCAGCAACCTATCGAGTTGTTAAGCCTAGGTACAAAATGTTTTGCAGCTTGCTCGTCGCCGAGCCGTCAAGATTTCGTGATCAGCTGCATAAAGCGGGCATAGTGTGATGGCAAGCGAGCCAAGCTAAGCTGTTAAGGGAGCTGGTGTGGAGCTGGTGCATCCGATGATGATTCGATCTAACCCTCATCAGTACAGTGCATTTTTGGGGGGGGGTCTCTGTGCCAGGTTGGCGGCCGTAAGACTCGGTTGTACTTCACCACTCCATCCTGCTCCTTGTCTCTCTTTATTGTACCTTATTTTTGACTTATTGCATTGTATCATTTTCTCCCTCGGCAAGGCGAACACGAGCTGAGTTGTCAGGGCTGGTCTCAGTGGGTGGGTCAGCGGGTGCTAACAGTGGGCGGGAGTGGCCAGGAATAGCATACACCCAGCGACCGCTCACCTTCTGGAAGAGAATTAACACCTGGAGGATTAGCAGCAACCCGAGCGGTAGTGGCCTGGACGGGTGAACTACCGTTAGGAGGCATGGATCCATCTGAAGCGAGGCTGTGAAAAGGGACGGTCGTAATTGAAGCACCCCAAATTTACTAGTAGTCCCTACTACCGAAACCTGTCACAGTGGGAGGTGATGCTGGGCCCCGGCCCTGGGTCTTGCGACTGCTATATGTTATTGTTGGTCGGACTTGTAACTCACCTGAGATGATCCTACACCGGGCATCTCTGCCACACCGCAGATCCTCTGGCCCGAGCTGCTATTAGTACCAAAGATATAACAGGACAGGGCCACCTCTCCACTCCTCAAAATGCCTTTCTTTCCTCTTTCATCAGTCTATTGAAGCTTCTCACGTATTTACGTACTTTACGCCTGTCACGACAGCCAGGACAAGTCACTCGCTAAGCAAGAAACGAATTCACGAACTTTGCCGGTTTTTTGCCTGGGCACTTGAAAATTGTCTCTTCATTTTCCGGCATCCTATCTACCGCCACCCCGCCACGGCAGCATTCTCTGCTCTCTCGTCTTTGCAGCATCCGCCCACACAACACGGTCAGCCCTAAAGCTGACAGCGAGCAGCCCACCCTCTCGCCTGCGGCAAGTCAGATCTCAGACGACGCCTCAGGTCTTGGACCCCTATTGCCTCGTCCACGCGATCTCATAGATTTCGTAGACCTCTAAAGACTGCCAGTGTTGTTGCATGATGCATCCCGTCCACTCATCCGACGTGTCTGCTTCGTCTGTATTAGCCCCCGTCGCCGAACCCGTCTCCGCGGTCAATCCTGTTGATGCTGTCGCCATGGCCGCATCCACCGCCCCTCTTCCTCCTCCTTCCCCGCTTCATCTTTTCATGTCCAGGGCCGTGGCCGATCTCAACGTGCTCAGAGCCTCAGACCCTACCGCGCTGCTGGCCACCTCAGATGCTCTGCTGGCCGCCTTCCAGCAGGGTGCCAAGCAGGATGGCATCTCCATGTCGCCCTCATTCACGTATGTGATGCCTGATGGCTCCGAGTCTGGCACGTCTGTCGCCGTCGATCTCGGCGGTTCAACCCTGCGTGCCGCTGTCATCCGTCTATACAGCCGTGCCCGTCGTTCCATCTCGGTCGTTGGCCATCGCCCTGGCACGCCTACATCCTCGCTCCCGGCTGGCGACGTTGTACGCAGGTCTTTTGCCGACGTCAAGTGTCGCAAGTCATGGCTTGTTGACGACACCGTCAAGAGGCTTTCCGCCACAGCCTTCTTCGATTGGATCGTCGAACGCATCGCCCAGGTGCTCGAGCTGGCTGGTGAGGCAGATGGAGGCAGCCTGAGCCTGGGCCTGACTTGGAGCTTCCCGATCGAGCAGACCAGCCTCTGCAGCGGGAATGTTCGCCAAATGGGCAAGGGCTACGAGATGTGGGCCGAGCTTGCTGGCACCGACCTGAAGACGCACTTCGATGCCGCATTCGCCAGGCGAGGCCTGGAGCTGCGCATGACCGCTCTCATGAACGATACTGAGGCTACGCTCCTCTCACACGCCCACACCAACCCATCGACCCGGCTGTCGCTGATCTGGGGCACTGGCCTGAATGCTGCCCTCCAACTCCCTGTCACCGCCGTTGGCGACATCAAGTTCGGCGTCAGGCCCAAGGAGTGGTCCGACGCTGCCCGCTCCGTCCTGCTCAACACCGAGGTTTCTCTCTTTGGCGGCGACATACTCCCGACCACGTTGGCTGATAAGATGCTGGACGCTGCCTCCAACGCGCCCGGCTTCCAGCCCCTCGAGCAGATGACGAGCGGCAGATACCTTGGAGAGATCGTCCGTTACACCTTGGCCAATGCCGTCCAGGATGGGCTCTTGTTCTCTGGCCGAATGCCTACTGGATTGGACGTGCCCTGGTCCTTTGGAACGGATGTGATGAGTGAGCTTGAAAAGTGAGTTGGCGCGAACTTGTCTATTCATGTCTATCATTTTTTCTTTCAATTGATTTCGTGTCGGTTCACATTTCCTAACCCTTTGATACAGAGCAACCGCTGCCCAGGCTGGGGCTCTACTCTCCAAACGCTTCGGATTTGCCCTCGAACCGACCATCGACGAGGTCTACGCCATCCAACGCATATCACTGGCCGTCTCCGAACGCTCGGCGTTGCTCGTTGCCGTTACTCTCTTCACCCTCTGGCGTATGCAGCGAGATGCATTCGCAGTCGATGATAACGCCAAGGACGCTGTGCTCGAATCGAGATCTTCCGTAGCAATATCCTATTGCGGTGCCGTTGCCGAGAAGCATTGCACCGCACGAAACCGTTGCCAGGAGATATTGGATGTGCTTGTCGAGGCTGAACCGTTGACAGCCGGTGAGATCCGGCGACGCTTAATATTGGAGCAGGCAGACGACTCTGGTCTCCTGGGTGCAGCTGTGGCAGCAGTCATGAACAAATCGGACGGCATCCACACTCGCAACCGCTCAATATCTCGGCTGTGAAAGGGAGGATGCAGCCAAAAAAAAAAGAGAGAGATGGAGAGAGAGGGAGAGAGAATGATAAACTAAGACCCAGTGCCAGTGGCATGCCCAGCGGCAGCACGTGCCGCCTCGACCACGCTTGCCAATCTGCTGCCGTCGTTTTGGTCGATACCATTCTCGTGTGTACCGCCGCTTCGGGCTGTCTTGTCTTCGTCCGAAAGGCCAAACGTCTGGAAACCCTCAAATTGCGAGTCATTAGCGGCAGCGTTATTGCCATCTGATCCTTCAGCCCGATCCGATTTGGAATGTTCGCTACGCACGCTGTTAGCCTTGGATATGTCGGCACTGGACGGGCTCTGAGCCCTCAGCCCCAAGTCCTTAGGCTCAGATGTCCTAGGTTCGGCAGCCGCTGCGCCTTCACCTCGCCAATCCGATGGCTTGGTCTCTGGCACAGGTTCGCCCTTCTTCGGTTGCATCACTCGCTCTCCGTCATCTGCCGCCTCCCAAACAACTGCCATGCGGTCAAAGGCTCGCATTCCTTTGCGGCTCGTGCCTTTAATGCCGTCCATTGCGTCCCACTCGATGTTGAAAACACCAGTCTTGGGTGGCTGCTGCACGTCGCCGCCTTCGGCGAGGCCTTCAAAAAATATGTTGAACCACACATGTGCGACAGAGGTCACCATCGTCCAGCCGTAGCGAGCCCGGTTGCGGCGTTCAAAGTCGATACAAATGTCTGAAGTTTCCAGTGTGATTTTCTCAATAGGGCGAAATATCACCGCCTTGCCACCACTCTCTGAGCCTGCTGCCTCAGGGGGCGCCGGCTTTGCAGAACTGGCCTCAATCAAATCCGTCTCTCGCTTCTCCAGTACATTGCTGACTTTCGTTTCGTTTTCTGCCCCTGCCAGCTCTGCGAGCAATCCGCCGTTCTGGCTCGTGCCGTCCACAATCAATCGCTCCCCTTTACTGAACGTGAGGAAAGTCTTGATCTGTCTTCCATCTTCGATGAAGCCCTGTACCGATACCTTGACTCCATCCCGTAGTCCCCAGACGTGCACCTCCTTGACCACGGCCTTTCGTTCCAGGTATGTCTTGCCCGTCTTGGTCCACTTGTCGACATATCCAACCCATCGAATCTGGCTCGGAATGCTGACGCCCTGGCCAAAGCCTGGACGCATGCGTCGCTGCGTAAACCGGTTCAATGCGTCCTGTACCGACCAGCCCTCCTGTGAGATTAGGTAGCTCGTCGCCATGGTGCCGCTTCGACCCTTGCCAGCCTTGCAGTGCACCACCACAGTCCTGCCTTTGGTCCCCTCTTCTTGCAACCAGTTACGCATGCCTGCTGTAATGGCAGGAATCAGTTGGAATGGTGGCGGGTGGTGATCGGGCCAGGGATAATGCTGCACACGCCCGTGCACCTCGCTGTCTGGGTAGCCAGTGCCCTCCGCTCGAAATTCCCAGATCTTCCACTGATCCCCGTGCTTTTCATCCAGCCAGCGTACGAGCGCATCTGTGGGGTTTCGATATGCTCGCTCTGGATACGTGCTCGATGGCCCTGACGTGACCACAATATAGTCCGTTACATAGCACAAGTCCAGTCCGGCTTCAGCATGTCGCTGGCGTGGGCCGGCTACAATCTGCCGTAATATGGAGGCCATCCCAGTAGATTAGAAAAATCTCAAGCAAGATCAGGAAGCAGTGGCTGGAAATCGTTACTTTGGAGTTAATTTGAAAGCACAGGAAAACTGTGGCGTATTGGGCTTTTAAGTGTCAAGGTCAGCAGCACCGATCTGGATGTCCAGACATGCTCAGCTCAATGGGGCACTAGGTGAATGGACTCCTGCAGCAGGGAAGTCGTGGCTGTTCTGCGGTGGGTCCCAAGCTCTATGGTGCATTTCAAGAAACCAGTTCACTGCCCGCCATGACATCAGCCGCCTTTTTCCTATGACCCACAGCGCCAGGCACGCGGCGCGTCTCGGCCTCAACTCCGCCATTTGCCTGAATCTTAGAAGAACATTGATCAAATGCCATGACACCGGTACGCATACTTTCTCATCCTGCAATCTGTCTTGCTTTTCTCACAGTACTGCCACAACATGCCAGACAAGCGCAGGTCTTCGACGATGACAAGCTCTCGCGATAAGAAATCCAGAATTGACACACAGCAAAATGACTTCTCCAATGGCTACGAGACAAAGGCACGGATCGACCCGTCGACTGGCCAGCAGAGCGCCTTTCCTGGTCTTGAACTTGGAGTGGATGGCGACCATGTCGACGGGCTTTTCTATGGTCCTGCAGAGGATGGTATCGCATATTTGCGTATGGTCAGGTAAGCTTTCTTCTTGCCCAAGTTTCGCACTTTCCTGTTAACCAAGTCAACAGGTGGAATGTACGATGAGTACTGATCGCGCGTGCAGAGCCGAAGCTTCCGGCGTGCCGAGAATGCTGCTAGCAAGAAACAATCACCATGCTTTAACGCAGCTTGCTGGGGAAGATCAGGAGCATCGAGTTGAGGGCCAGGTCCAGTCCACCGGGTTTTGGGAAGGCGAGGCGATTGTTGCAGAGCCGAGCCTCTGGGACGACGCTGAGGATCAGTATCAACAGACTACGGACCAGGAGCAAGACCAAGACCCTCAAGACGCATTCTACACGTCTTTGTTGTCCCAGTTCACATCACTTCGAGACTCGCTGCGACAGCATGCTCCGGTGGAACACAAAGATGGTCATATCGTCAACGGCCCTGATCTGGCCGCCGCCTTTGACGAAAATGCAAGCTACAACGACTGGTATCCGATCTTCTCATTTCGCAAACCTACAACGCATATAGTGACTAGACTCAGTCATGCTTCGACTATCCTCGCGCTGTCGCGTCTTGAGATGCTGTTGACAAGACGCAACGTGCTGCGTTCGGAGCAGCAGACTAACATTGGTGCTTGGTCCTGGTCAATCTTGGCTCATTGTCGCGATCTTGGTCAGCTGTCCGGGGAAGACATTTCCGTCCTGCGTGAATTGGCTAAAACAGCGGGCAAACTTGAGCGTAAACTACGCACACCTGCTATTCAGTCAAACACTTCATCAGGTATGGAGATAAGGCCCGCCTCCGGACAAGAAGAGCAAGCCTCCATCGGCGACGAAGAGAGTGATGGGTCACAAGAGGACAAGGGCGTACATGGCCACTTTGCAGGCGAGATGTTCACTCCACCGCAAGCAGATGATCCATTGAGGACTCCAGCAAGGAAGAGCGTGACGCAAGTTGGTGGGGCTGTGGACATACTAGACGCAATTGCAAACGACGCGAACGATACACAGCAATCAGTGTCGGGTTTACAACAAGATAAATCTTATGATGAACAAAGCTCAACGCATCGGTCAGATGACGACGTTGTGAATGGTCAAGAAAATGAGCTCAGGGAGGCTCAGAGAAGATTGTTGAACTTAGTTAGCGACACCAAACGCTCCGAGCTTCTTTCTTCCGTTGCTGCTTCGAACGATTTCTCAGCTACAGCTGGCAGTTTGTCTCCTGCAATGATGATGTTGGACTCGATTGTCACCATTGTGGGCAGTATTTTCGGTCAGCGAGATCTTCTGGAACAACGCAGCGCATGGTAAATCAGGCAGACTTGGCGATCTTTTGAAGCTGTCAGAGACCCTCTCCCATTCTCTACGCTGCATTAACGCGTCCGAGCCTTTTACATTGAAGTGGCGTGCCGTGGGCTTGACCGCTTCTTGATTTTGAAATGATGCATCCGTTTGGAACATGTAGCTGACTCACTTAAACGAGTTGGTAGACACTACGTTAGGCAGGAGGCATCTGGACTGTTTCCAAATCTCCAAACACGGTAAGCTTGAATGCGTGTGTTCTCTCGTAATCAATGCTGCTATCCACAAAACGTTGCGAACGCCGGTGACGATGCCGATGCTCGGGTTGTCAACTCGCTCGTAAAAAAAACACAATGCCAACTGAATTTACATGTGCTAGTGATCCACCTTTTTGCACCCGTAGACGCCGTAGTGACCCTACAAGTCCCTAACTGCCTATCCTTGACTTGTATCACGCATTATACCACATCACTACATCATGTATGTTCGCAGAAGCATCTCCCACAGGTCAGGCGGTTGGGTTGACTCATTAAAAGTAGAACAAGTGATGGGATGTCCACAGGTTTGCTCGACCTTGCCAATCGCTAACTTAGCAGAGATGTACGTGGACCGCATCAGGGACTTGAGGGCAGTCCAGGCTCAAACCCCTGCTCCTTGAATGCCACCTTCACAGCATCTAGCACTCCATCAACGATCAGCTTCGGCTCGAACGCTGGCTTGCCTGCAGTGTAGACACCTGAGCGGACCAAGATTGACCGCCAGGAAGTGCCATGTGCGCCTTGGAAATTATTTGCGCCCCGAATATCACTCTCTGGATTGTCTGTAGTTTTGTCAGCAAGCGTTCACTTAAGTTCGTGCAAAACTCATCTCACCTCCGACCATGTACACGGTCCCAAACTTCTCACCATCCGCCATCGCCGCCAACCTCTCCTCTGCGAACTGGTACGTCGGACCATGGGGCTTTCCCCACTGCTCCAGCTGACCTTCCAAGGACGCTCCAGAAGTAGCCACGCCCCAGACGCCCTCAAAAGCTGCTCGAAAAGCGCCCTGGCCCAATCGCGGATGCGCCCACTCCGCTGCCCATAGGACGTCTGGGTTCGAGAAACAGACCTTAGGCTGTTGCTCCTGCAGGTACCCACGATTTGGAAGATTCTCGTCTCCATTCTTTGCACTCAGCGTACCGATGAAGCCTCGATTTGACAATAGCGCGTCCAATAAGATTGACGAATCAAGGGCCCACATGCGCGGGTCGTTAAACACAAATGCCGCATCAACTTGGAGATGCTTGCTCCGATTGAGCTCTTCTGGACGAGCGAAGGGTGGAGCCAGCGGACGTGGTAGGGGCCGAACATGCTGCTTGTTCTTCGAGGCCATATCGGGTCCGAACGGCCAGATGTCAGGATACGCCGCGTACAAGTCCAGCGGTGTGACGACCTCTTTCCCCAGGCCGTAGGCCTCTGCAATGAGGCGGCAACTGTGACCATCGTGGGGTCCACCGAGGACTAACACCGTCGCATCTCGCAGATGGGAGAATGCAGTGAATGGCGTATGCGACTGCACGAAGCTTGAGACCGGAATCGTGACATCGAGGATCTGCGAGAGTTGTTTCGTTCGCGCCTCCTCAGTCTTGCCACCTCCATTGGTCAAAAGAATGAAAGGAATATCGTGAGCTCGAAGGAGCTTCAGAGCTTCGGTCGCGCCCGGCAATGCGCCATTAGATCGACAAAGTACACCATCGATGTCAAAAGCGAAAGCAAACGGTGGCCGTCGACTGGATGACTGCAGCTTACGGACGCTGCCACCTTCCCTTGCAACGAGACCTTGTTGCTGAACAGATCGAGAAGATACCCGGCTTCGCGCGGAAAATAACGAACGAACTATGGAAGCCATCAGACGAGAGTGTATAGTGGGCACTCGGAACTAGTAGACCTATACGGCCTAGAGAAGTTGAATGACAAGGTAAGAGAGAGCAAGGTATCTCGACAGGAACGATAGTAACCCTACTATACCTTGGGTTACTTACGACGCGATAAATTTAAAAAATCCACAGTCAGCCCTAAGCCCTAACCATTTAACCCTAATTATACACTCCTTGGTAACAAACGATTGGTACCAGTGGTACCAATCTAATTACCCGTTTAATATAAGATTTATAGTAATATAAAGTATATATTCGAAATCTTGGATATTAGAGCTGTATGAATATATAATATATATATATATAATATATTAATAATAAAGAATCTACCTAAATAGGAAATAAAGTCTTAGCGGCCAAAAATCGACTTCGGTACTAGTAACCGTGGTACCAATCCAGTTCCTCTATATATATATTATATATTTAAAAAATAAATATGCTATATAATAACCTTATTAATAAGCTATAAAATGCACTTTTTAGATTTTCTATATATAGTGTAATTAATAAGTTATTTAATAAAGTATCGTTAATACCTAATACTAGGACCTATCCGCAGCGAGGGGTGGCTAGAGTTTTTTTAGCGGGCGCGGGAAGGGGCCGGAGGCGGGCTCCGATAAAAGGTAACCCTCGCTCGAGTTTTTTTCGCGAGATTAATTATAATAAAGGTCGAACGAGCTTATACGCTAATAAAAATTAAGATATAAACCGTATAAGGTAATAATTAATAGTTAATAAATTATTAATTAAATTAAAGGCGATTATAAAGTTTTAATAATATACGAATAAATTAATTATTAAGCCCTTAACTTTATAATAATAGGCGTTAAGACCGGCGGTAGAAGGATAATTAAGCGGGTATAAAAGCTCCCTATATAAGTATATAATAAGCTCGCGGTTATAAGATTATATACCGTATAATAAGATATATACGCCGGTCGCTAATACCGGGACTTAACCGCAGCGAGGGGTAGCTAGAGTTTTTTTAGCGGGCGCGGGAAGGGGCCGGAGGCGGGCTCTAATAAAAGGTAACCCTCGTTAGAGTTTTTTTCGTAAGATTAATTATAATAAGGGTCGAACGAACTTATATACTAGCGAAAATTAAGATATAAACCGTATAAGGTAGTAGTTAATAATTAATAAATTATTAGTTAAATCGGAGGCGATTATAAAGTTCTAATAATATACGAATAAATTAGTTACCGAGCCCTTAACCCTATAATAATAAGCGCTAAAATTAGCGGCGGGAGAACGGTTAAGCGGGTACGAAAGCTCCCTATATAAATATATAATAAGCTCGCGGTTATAAGATTATATATTATATAATAGGATATATACGCTAATCGCTCGATAATTATAAAAATAGGAGCGAAAAGGCTAGCGACCTTCGGTTTAGGGTTAGGGTTAGGGTTAGGGTTAGGGTTAGGGTTAGGGTTAGGGTTAGGGTTAGGGTTAGGGTTAGGGTTAGG
>JANIPN010005154.1:0-24673 GCA_027478595.1 Erythroxylum anguifugum
ATGCCTTCTTGATGATCAAGGAGAAGCAGTTGAATCCGGGGATGGTATCTTCGGGGGCGCCGACCTGGATGAACTTGCCGCCGTTGGCGAGGAGGCTCAGGTAGCCCTCGACGGGCATGTTAGGGCTTGAGACGGTGGAGACGACGAGGTCGAGGCTGAAGGCGTTCTTGTTTCCCCAGTCCTCGTCTTCGTCGGTGGCGATGAACTTGGTGGCGCCCATCTTGAAGGCATCCTCTTTCTTGGCCTTTGTGCGGCTGATGGCGGTGATGTCTGTGGCGCCGAGTGCTTTGGCCCAGAGGAGACCGAAGTGCCCCAGCCCGCCGACGCCGACGATTCCGACGCGCTTTCCGGGGCCGCAGCCGTTATCCTTGAGAGGTGCATATGTCGTGATGCCGCCGCACATCATCGGTGCCGCGGCCTCGCTGCTGAGTCCGTCGGGGACCTTGATGACGAAGTGGGATGGACCTCGCCAGTAGTTTGCGTACCCGCCGTAGGCCATGGAACCGTCGATGAATTTTGCGTCGTAGGTGTCGGCCTGTCTCGTATTAGCCAGCGTTCGCTCGTCGGATGCATGCACTACGTCTGTCGGATGGAAAGTTCGCACTCACGTATTCGGGCTTCATGCAGTGGTTCTCCTGACCGCTGCTGCATTCCTCGCAGTCTGGACGCAGGCAGGATGCGGACTGGGCGCCGACGCCGACGCGGTCTCCGACTTTGATGTGACCCTCAGCCTTGGGTCCGACGCGGACGGCACGTCCGACGATCTCGTGACCGACGACGCAAGGATACTGGGTTTCTCCCCATCCGGAGCGGAGGGTGTGTAAATCGCTGCCGCAGATGCCGGAGTGGGTGATCTGAATGTCGACGTCGTCGTCGGCAAAGGGTTTGGGCTCGTAGCTCTGCCACTTCATGTTGCCGATGGCGTTCTTGTCCAGACCCATCCAGCCCTCGAACTTGTAGTCTTGCGCCATCTTTTCTTCTTTCTAAATGGATGAAACAGGTGTCCGATACAGCCTCGGAGAATTCAGGTAGACAGAGAAATGCTCAATACTAGATATCCTAGCTTATAGAATTATTGTTTGAACAGAGCATCTATTTCAAAGAGGAGGGGAAGACTCCCTTTTAAGCACTGATTGAATGATGAGAGCTGCGTGCCTTTTCCCGAAGCATCGGACAAAGATGGGCGGCATTTGCAATACCTGACGACATCACTGGCTTTTTTCTTTTGAGCTCGAGACCTACCTACCTACCAGATAGCATGCAGAGTGATTTGATTTGATTTCTTTCTCTCAAAATCTTGGTTTTTTGGTCCATTGGCTGATGTAGAGATTTTGAGAACCATGCTGTCTGTTTCTCTACGAAATTATTCAGCACCATGCATTTTGATTTGTTTCCACCACAGCTCGGTGTTTCGTGCCCTTTTTTCCCCATGTGGCGGTTACGTGAGGAAAAAGTCGAGGGGGGTTCCAGAGGCTTTTTTCGGAGTTTGCGTGTCCGTTGTAACTACAGGGGTTTGTCTTTTACTTCCGCATTGCGTCAGATCTCTCTGGCATGAAAAAGATTTTTGGCGGCGTGGTGAAGAAAGAGTCTTTCGAGGCCAATGACACGCTCGGAGGGGTCCGCACTTTCGGTGGCTGGATGGAACCAGGAACAGTAAGTAGGTCGAAATCAGACGCCAGTGATGGGATGCTGCTGGCCCTGCTGCAAAAAAGCGAACCAGACGGTGGGCTGCAGTAGCGTCATTGAGCCAGAGGATGAGGTCGAAGGGAGGGTCTTTTCTGGCGATCTCTGATTAACGAGCATTTTTTTTGGTGGTTTCGGCGGGCTGATGGGTGCTGGCGAAAGAAGAGGAGGGGAGTATAAGATGGAGCAGCTTCTCGTTTGATTCTTTGATTCAGGATATTATCATCATCACCGACTTCATCTCTCCAGTCATCTCTCCATTGCGGCCAGACTTCCATACTTCTCAAATACAAGCAGCAGCAATCGATCACTACGCAAACATGCCCAAGGTTCTCTTGACAGGTGAGTACCGTCGCCACTGCCACTGCCACGGCAGCAGCTTTGGAACCCCGCCTCTTCTCCCTCTCCAAAACCCAAGGACGCGACTGACCTCGTTCCTCCTCATCCACAGGTGGCAGCGGCTTCATCGCGTCGCACGTGCTGGATGTGCTGCTGCAGCGCGGCCACACGGTAGTGACGACGGTCCGATCGCAAGCCAAAGCCGACAAGATCAAGGCCAACCACCCCAACGCCGGATCGAAGCTCGGATTTGCTATTGTTGAGGACATTGCGAAGCCCGGCGCCTTTGAGCAGGCCGTCGTCTCCGACCCACCCTTCGACTACGTGCTGCACACGGCATCGCCCTTCCACTTCAACACGACCGACATCCAGAAAGACCTGCTGGACCCGGCCGTGAACGGCACGCGCGGCGTGCTCGCCGCGATCGCCAAGTCCGCGCCCTCGGTGAAGCGCGTGGTCATCACCTCATCATTCGCCGCGATCGTCGACGCAGCCCGCAAGCCCACGAACCACACATACAGCGAAGCGGACTGGAACGGCGTGACGCAGTCGGAAGCAGTCGAGAACGCCAGCAACGGGTACCGAGCCAGCAAGACCTTCGCCGAGCGCGCCGCCTGGGACTTTGTTGCCTCCGAAAAACCCTCCTTCGACCTCGTCACCATGAACCCGCCGCTCGTCTTCGGCCCCATCCACGCCAACCTGCAGACGCTAGAAAGCCTGAACACGTCGAACGAGCGAGTGCGCGACACGCTCAAGGGCGTCTACAAGTCCGAGCTCCCCGTCTCGCCGATCCAGCTGTTCGTCGACGTGCGCGACCTGGCCGCCGCCCACGTCGACGCCATCGAGAAGCCCGAGGCCGGCGGCAAGCGCTTCTTCGTGGTGGCCGGCCGCTTCAGCAACCAGCTGATTGCGGAGACCATCAGGAAGAACCTGCCCAAGTTTGCCGATCAGCTGCCCGCGGACACGAGCTCGGCGGGACTCCCCGCGGATCCGGCCAAGCTGCAGAATTTCGACAACTCGAGGAGTATCAGCGTGTTGGGCTTGAAGTACCGCGGCTTTGAGGAGAGTATTACGGACACGGCGAACAGTTTGGTGCCGCTGCTGTGATTGGATGAGAGGGTGGCTGTGAAGAGGAGGGAGGAAAAAAGAACGAGGAAGAGACGGGATGGTGGTGATCGGATATCGACGAAGAGTGAGTGTTTGAAGGGCCTCTGAAATGCGGCTCACATACATATCCCAGGAAGTGGAGAGGATATATATCCGTGGACATGAATACAAATGAATGACGATATTCTTTTCACACGAACATCTCTCCATCCAATCGCTCGATCCTTTTCTCGACCTCAGTAGTTGCCCAGCCATATATGCCCAGTATCACATTCAAGAAGACAACCGAATCATCTCCTTGCACGTGATGCCCCCCCCCGTTCCACTCGTTCTCTCCCTCTCCCTCATGGATCCAGATCTCTGTACTACTCTTCTCACACACTCACCTTTCCCTGACTCTCTTTCTCTCTCCCTCTAAACATTCTATACGGCCTACCACCAGCCGAAAAACAAATACACACACACACACACACACACACACACACACACACACACACACACACACACACACACAAACAGCCTCCCTTGTTCATTTCGCAATATGCTTACTTGCTAACTAATCTCCCAACCTCCTCTTCACAAGGTAAATCGGGCATATATATATATATGAATCAACCGCACCGTTGTACCTCAGCGAGAGTCGAGTTGATCGTTGAGGATGGCCGTCTGTATATGCGAGATTATGGGATGTGGAGGTCACACAAGACGAAGAAGGGGAGGGTGGGGAGAACAGGAGAGTATGGGAACGAAGAGGGGGGTGGGGGTATTTGGAAGGGGCCTTTTTTTACTCGAGTTACAGATTTTGAGAGAAAGGTGGGTGAGTAGGAGATGGAATAGTCGGCACTTAGCAAGGGATAAGAGAGGGAGAGAAAAGAAAAGAAAAGGGTGTCATGCATGGTAGAGGGAAATACGCAATGCACATGGATACATAGGGAGGGTTAGGCGAGTGAGTCGATGATGTGGAATAGGACAATGACAGCAAGTGAGAGTGGTGTTTTTTCCACCACGTCCGGCTCATATATGTACCGATAGGACGGAATGGTACAGATGTTCGAGTGAAGATAGCAGCGACGCATGAGAATGAACGGAGCAATCGACCCTTTCACCGCCTCGTGTGTGTGTGTGTGTGTGTGTGTGTGTGTGACACTTGTAAGTGCAGGAACAGCAGTATGCCAACCCTCCTTGTATCGATCCACTGCACTGGATGTATATATTATGAAGTAGACCAAGAAGTTGAGAAAGAAAGACGGAATAAATAACAGAGTGAGAAAGGGGGGGTAGAGAGGGTATTCGTATCATCTGCCAGGTCACAGGCTTCATCTCGAACTCCCGTGATCGGGGCGACAGATCAACACCCAAATCAGAGCAGCAACGTCTCACCTTCAAGGACACACAGTAACAGACGTGAACGGCCATATCCCTCTGTTAACGAACAGTCGAATGGGTCGGGTAGTGACCACCAGGACCAGCATGATAAACAAAGTCGAACAACATTTCCCTGGACGCGGACGCCATCGCCGACCATTAGCTCTCTCTCTCTCTCTCTCAGCCCGTCATGGCTCGTCTCATCTGGCTTCCCTCTGCTTCCACGTTCCCGTGTGCACAGCTGAAAGATAACACCCACAGCCCAGGTGAGATCTGCCACATACTTTCGAGGTCTCATGCGCCGATTTGAGAACACGGATCAGGTTCCGGACAAAGCAGCGGAGCGGGAAGTAGTTCGCACCTCGATGGGATGGGTAGTGTATGAGCGACTATCGACGGGGGGGGGGGGGCGAGGCGTTGGTAGATGTGGTATTGGTAGCGTCGTTGTATGTATCATGGACGATATGATGGCGCCTTGCTCGGAAAGCGGTGGCTGGTTTGGCGGACTTGTAGCGCTCTGCTCCGCTTAGATACACGATCCTGAAGATGATTTTGGGCTTGGAAGGCGGGGAGGACGAAGTGCTGGGTCTGAGAAAGGGGGGCCTTTCGTGCGGTGATGTGGCCATTGCTTGTGATGAGGTACAGCGGCTGCAGTTCCGGGTCAAAGATAATGCTGATTGGATCAGACTTGATCAGTCTAGAAATCAGACGAGTAGACAGGTAGAGAGACAGGGATGAGCACAGATAAGAGAGTGGTCGATTAGAGCAACAGAGGGTACAGGACTCTATTGAGCACGGTTTCAACGAGATTGACATCTTGGACGTCGAGAGGGTGATGGTAGCAAAATGATGATATTGACATGCTGAATGTATCGATCAAATCTCGACAACTTGCTTAAATTGGTTATATTGGTTATCTATGCACTGCCCTTTGCTTCTCCTGCGTCTATTTTCACAGGGGAGATTGTCAAAATGTAGCCAGATTAAAGCAGTAAGTCTGAGAAAGACGCAAATAGAACGACGTTGTACATGGTCAGATGGAGGAGCAAATTCTTCACGAATATCCGTACCTACCTACCGTCTGAAAGAGAGTGTGCATACTCATCGACCACATCAAAGCAGCGATCATCAAGCCCTCGGTTCAACAGCATAGCATCGAGCAGACGGTGGGACATGTCACCATCACCACCTTGAGAGCACAAAGCATTCAACCAGCCTTGCCCTCAACCCACTCCCACTCCAACACAAACAAATCAACAACTCACGCTCTCATTCTCCCCCATCTGTTCACCCACGCAACGAAAAAACCTGACAGCTCGAGACCCTGCATCGACGCCGGCCACCTTAGCCAGCAAAACGGTTGGAAAAGGGACCCCTTCTCTGCCACGGTCGCTTTGCTCCAGGCCCAGCTCAGCCGTTCTAGCTGTGCCATCGAGAGCTTCCAAACATGTTCGGGTTCGCACAAAGCCACAAACTACCAGAGGGCGACTGCCACAAGGTTCTACCCTTCTTTTTTATGGCGGTCGCTTACGGCTCTCAGCCGCTGGTGGGCGTCAAACACCAGCTGCAGAAGGCGGCACGGCCACAGACTCCTTAGAGAAGATGACCCGATTTCTCTGCCTGTCTCTTGCAATCTCGCAAGCAGACCAAAGATCACGTAAGGAGGAAAGAACGGGTCCTGGGAGCGGTCATCGTAGCGGTCCAGAACAGGGTGATCATGAGAGGAGAGGAAAGCTTCGACTTCACGCTTTGACGTGATCAACATGCTGGAACAAAGCGCTGCGTAACATTGCTAATCAAAAGCACCACAACAGGAAAAGGGTTAGGATAACGCCAGCATCAAGCTTGCTGCGTCTTGAGCTCAGACAAATTGAAACCAACTCACTCTTCCTGCTAATCCCTGTATCTGCCCATCTTTCACCAAGCACGCGAGATGGACAGAGTTCGGTTTCGTCGCACAAGAGCTGCTCGCAAACACGTGCTTTTTCCAAATGGTTAACTTGCTTTTCCTTCCCACCCGGTCATGGCGTGCGCGCGCGGCATGGCCCAAAGTGAGACCAACAGTGTCAATCCCTCATGCTCCTGCTCCAGTTGGACGACCTAGTTGCTGGCTCTTTGCTGCTGCAAGCCAACTGCGCCGCGTGCGGGCGACGTTGTTAGCGCTGGCAGTGTATCGCTGCGCAGACAATCAAAGACACACACACACACACACACACACACACACACATGCACCTAGACGCACACGACAAGTTTCGTCCTGCCCATAGTGGTAAGTACGGCCGGCCGTTACATCGCCAGCTACACTGTCCCCCTTCCTTCGCCCTTCCACACGCTGGGGGATCCGCACTTTAACCGCAAACCGGGAAGCTCGCGGGCTTGGCTTGGGTCCTGGAGCTGCAAAAGCTCCCTCTCTTTTCGGGGCTCCTCAGGCCACCCAGCGGTGCTGGCAGCCCCTGTGCCTCGCCGCATCGAGAAAAGAAGCGAAGACGGGAGCCAACTGGCTCAGGGAAGAACCCGGCCGGCGATCTATTAGCTAAGCAGACATGCAGGTGGGCGCGTACAGAATCAAGAAACAAAGAAGAAGGGGAAAAAAAAATAGGGGAAGACATTTCTTGACGCCTATATCCACATTCCCTGAAACAAGAGCTCGACGCAGGGCAGCAGCGAGCAGCAACTTGTATTGGCGGCGGGGAGCTTTCCTTCATTTCGTTTGCGATCACGATCTCTGCGCTAAGCAGCTCCGCCGGTCCAGGAGAGGAAGCCAAAGGTCGCTCTCCGCCGTCCCCCGGGGGGGGGGCCAAAGTTAGCCCATGGCGGCTAAGACGTCAAACTCGTGGCTGGCGCCGGTGTTGTTGCTGTACCAGTCATTCTCGAACCATTGCGACTCAATGCTAGTGTAGAGTGCCTGATGCGACAGTCGAATGTTTCAGGAACAGAGACTCTTATTTTTATTGACTCAGCTCGAGCACCGAATGCATTGGCAGATGGCGATCGTGAGCGCCGATGAGTTGGCGCAAAATTTTTAAAATGTATAAGCTGGCCGTCGCCGCCAAAGCCACGCAATTTCGATACGCTTCAACCTGCCAATCGAATCGTGCACTCACTTATCAAGTTGACGGCTCAGCCCTGCCGCAACAAAAATGGAGTCAACATCACGACTTTGCTTCGCCTGTCTTTGGCCAAGGCTTTCCAGGTACTAAATTCTCTTAGGAAAAGGGGAACCTCATGCCAACTGTGATGGATCGAACGTTTGCGGGTCGGAGCACCTGGATTAGCAGCACTGATTATGCTGTTGCTCACCTGTGGAAACTCGTACAATTTGCTTGGCGGATACGGTGCTGAAGACCGCAATCTACCAAGCACGCGACATGGCAAGATCCTTCTTGCTCACGCGTTTAGCTCAAGCTCTCGCTTACTCAAGAGAGTTAAAGAATGACACTCTCGTAATTGACTCGTGGCACTCATTAAATGGACACTATGTTCTGTCAAGTGAATGCATTGAACGTTGCGTACTTAGACTTTTCGTGGCAGCCTGCGGCAAGGCTATTGTCAAACCATTGTAGACTCAGTTCAGCTCGCTCGCTTGTCGAGGAGACTCCAAAAGCCTCAGCCGTTCCTTGCATTAGGTCTGGCCCCAAGGCGGCCAGCAAGGTACCGCCATCCCACGAGTCAGTCGCACATTAGAATGGTAGCGAACTGCGCCTGAATGTCAAGTTTGTGCTGCAGACATCCGGACCCAGCACTTCGCATGACTCGTCGAACAATTTCATCTTCTGAGTTGGCGGTTTGCAGAATCAACGTGTACAGCAATCCAGCTTAGACGCGTAGTAGATGATCGTGTGCGTCTGGGAGAGGCACAGATGTGCAGGAGAACACGGCTTCCTGCACTGCGCCGTATCATCAGTCTCCCGAAGCAAATCGCCATCGTCATCAACAACGTCCCACAATTGTCGCCGGCGCCGATAGGGACACTCAGAACTTGTCCATTACTAGCAAGTGGAGCAGTCATCACAGCTTGAAAGGCGGGGCGAGACGAGGCTGGCGCTCACGCACGGACTGGGCGGTGTCTGTGCATGCCTCAGAGCACTCCGTAATCTCTTGACTGGTGTCGTCGTGGGTCTGAGAGGCCGGGAAATTGGGGGGGGTGGTTGTTGGCGTCGGAAAGCCGCGCTTGAAGGAGGGTGAGTAGGTAGAGAGGATATGAACTCGAGTTCAGTTTCCGAGCGAATCAGGCGCGGCAATCGCGGGATTGACGCGCTGCACACGCGTGAGCACAAACCGGCGGCGGGGGAGACGGTGGGCGGCGGAGCGTTTGGTGTGACTGTGCAACTCGCTGCTTCTCCTCTCATCTTGCGCCCACAGTGAGACAACAAACACAATGAGGCACAAAGCTCAGCCCCTCCTTGCTCCATCATGCCGACTCAGATGCCATCTAGATGCAGCGTGAAAGGTCTCAAACCGTCAAAGTACTTTGGCCAAGACCTAAGCACACGACACCTTCTTTGTCACTATCGCAGTCGCATGCCCACCCAGACGCCGAATCATCTCACGCTTGACCTGCCGTCTCAACTGTACAAACTTAGAAGTCTGAAATCAGCATTCCGACCTATTCTTGAGATGAGAACGGTATATTATGTAAACTGAGCGGAGGCACAGAAAGTCATGTCGACAAGTGGATCATCCAATCTGGCCAGATCTGTCGGACTCACAACCCCCCCAGGATCTCACAAGCATCAATTGCTCTCTCGTGGGGGGTTGTAAGTGATGGCATCATCGTTATCGTCGTTCGCAATCAGCAGCAAGCCGTGTTCATTGAGGACTTGCTGGATTCGGTTCGTGAAATGCTTCGGTACACCCTGGTCATGCTGCTCAAGGCGCACGTTTGCCTTGTTTGTTCGGCAAGGAAGCAAGACTCAAGTCACACCAGCCGCTTCACCAACCTCAGAACCAAGGCTTTCGGCTCCGCGATGCATGTGAAGACAAATCTTGGCTCTGCGCCTTCCCGCAGCTTCAATCATCAATCACATTGCTGCATGCTAAGCTCCACTTTACTGAGCATCTGCTATCTTTTCGGATCCTCTCCGCGAAGGACCCCTTTCATTACTAGTCATACTGAATCTCATGGCTGAGAGCCGTTCAGACAGTCACATTTTCTCAAGCAAACTGGAAACATTCAGAAGCGCAGTATGCTGCTGTCCTGGTCCCTTGCTGGGGCGATTGTCACGTCAGCAGAATTGCGTTTGCTGCTAGCCGCTTTAGCTTATTTGACCGTGTTCGACAGCTTCCTTCGAGAAGATGGTGCGAACAGCCGAGCCTCGCACGAACCAACCCTGTGGCAGGGCCAGTGCTGAACAGCTGCCTGCCTCGAGACCGAGAATCACCACATGGGCCGCATCGTAGGTGTTGCAACATTTGATTGTTCAATCAGCTGCATATTTTGACCTGGAGCTGCAGCTAGTTGGCGTGTGCAGTTGCAAGAACAATACTCTTATCATCGGAACGCTCATGCAACAGAAGCAATGACGAGGGCTTTTCGGGGCAGGTTGCAGAGGCATCGAATGCGATTTCATGTGCATTGTTGCTCTGGACCAAGCCAGTAGACGGCCAGATGTACGTGCCGTCCGGCTCGCGACAAGGCGCCCGAACGGGTGAGATAAAGTGGGATTGAGAAGCAACTCTTGATGGCGTCTGTTTCTCCCGAACAATGTTTGCTGCAGCTTCTTTGCGCCCGACGTTGTGTAACAATCAACATCAGACCGAGCATCAACGCGTTGCAACACACTTGCCCAGTTAGGCAATTGGAGAAAAGCGACGCCCGATTATGAACGCCTTGCGTAGCTATATCAGTCAGCATCAGAGCGTTGATTGCCCCCCAATGAGTTTTCGTCCATGCAGTCATCCACGCGTCGCGCATCTCATTGATGCGGCTATCCTGCTTCTCACTCCACTCAAGAATTGAATCACGTCACTGTTCAATGTTTGGCCGCTGTACTCGCCTGCACAAGTCTTAATGTCTGGAATTGACTAAGGCGCACATGACGTCTCGTCGAATGCTTTGACAGGACAATTGATGGAATCGAATTGAGGCATGAGCTGTTGCGAATCGCAGCCAAGGCTCCGCCTGCGCGTGTCTTTAACGGGGAGAGTGGCTCCGCCCTTTCCATTCCCGGTCTGGCGGACTCGATGCCTTGTTGGCACACCAGCTTCTACCCCTTTTCGGCACCCCGGGCCCATAGAAGCTTAAATCTGTTTGTTGCAAAGTTTACCGGCTCTGCATGTTGCTGTAGTCTTGTCGTCAGAGTGTCCAAATAGAAGGGTCATCAGAACCGTGAGTGTACGCCAATACCTAATCATGAACTGTGAGTTCAATCATGCTGAAGCAGACATTCCCAGATTCCGTCAGAATATGCTACGAGGATCAATCCTCACGGCGGAGTCTGTCGAGCGATTTGTCAATTCCCTCGGCCTTGGCGCCTCAGCTTGATGATCGGCATGATCTGACTAGGCCTAGTGCTAGCCTGCACTACTGTCGTGTGCGAACGAGTGCTCACAATTTCATAGATACTTTTGGCTTGCACGATGCGACGGTGCAATAAGGCTTGACGACTCAGACCTCGCCATCATTTCATCAGAGCAACAGGCGCTTGGTATCTTGCGGAGTGAAGCATATGAGAGTTCGGTATGGTCCACAGATCCGTAGAAAGTGTCACTGCATACTCGTGCCGTACATTGGGCTGCACTGCTTGAGCAATGGTGTACTGTGATACCTGAACACCCGACCAGCTTCTCGCTCAGCAAATGTAGGACGGATCATCACGTGTGCTATTTGAAAGGGGAGCTCAGAAAGTACTGGCCTCAGTCTCTTGCAGGGTTTTCGTTCCAAAAGTCGAAAGATCCAGCGGCATTTCAACTGTCGTGAGTACAAGCACACACCATCCTCCGCTCTCAAGAAGGCCTGGTCCTTGCCTGCCTGAAATCCGGCTCTCAAGGATCAGGCAAAGGGGAGGAGATTGGGCAGTTGGTTGACAGCTGCCAAAGTACAGCGGCCAAAGCAATTTACCACAGGACTTAAGCTGAATATTCCGCTCACAGACAAAAAGAAAAACATTTCACAATCATGCCGGACATGGCAGGAGACAAACACTCAACAACATGATTGCTTCGAATCACCGTGTCGTACGTGGCGGGAAATTTTGGCATCGCTATAATGTCATGACGTCTGGTTGAAATTACAGAATCCGTGGTGTTCCGCTCGGAATCATCATCAAAGACTTTTGCGACACCGTGTCGCGGGAGAAGTTGTGTCCGTAGCAACCGGCCGCCTTCGTGATGACTTCCTTTCGTGTTCATTGGCGGTGATCCAAAGCTATTAACGCGGATGAGCGCGAAACAATCAGCTATTCCTGGCGACCGCGTTCCTGGGTGCCCTAGGAAAAGCATCAGCAACAACTCGTACCGCCCCAGCGGGGGGAGCGCCTCTGACAAGGGAGCATCCATGCGAATCTTATGCTAAGGTTGGGGTGGACCTCCGTAACCTCCGTCTCCGCTGTGCGGCAAATGTTCTGTCTGGCTTTCCGAAAACGCTACAAGCTGGCTGATCGATCGAGATCGTACTGCCCGCCGAGCCCGGCGGAACTATGGTCGACACACTCCTGGCCCAGCGCCGTATCCCTAGTAAGAGTAGCAAACAGCCATGCGACGCGACGGCGAGGTAAGGCAGAGGATCGAAGGTTTTTTTTTTCTTCCCTTCCCTTCTCCCTGCTCCTCCCTGCTCCCTGCTCCCTCGCAACTGGCACGATCTAATATGCGAGCCACCCCTTTACTAGCCTTCAACGGCGTGCGTGAGATGGGCTTCATGCAGGGTTAGATCGGGCCCTGCTCAGGTCAACCTGGCCCTGGAAAATTCAGGGTAGAGATTTCAGAGATTGAATGCGGACCCTGTCCAGGAGAAAGCGTACCCAGTAGCTTGGTCTCTCCCCTTTCTCTCGAGAGATCACTTGAGCCGCGTGCTCTCTCGATTCCATCTCTCCTGAAAGCGAAGGGCTGATGCACGCGCTTCGTCGGGAAATGTTTTATCAGACGCCTTGTATCTCATCGCAAAACGCAACGGCCATTAGACTGGCCGAGCAGCAGCCCGCACACGCTCCCACATGATGATGCCATCCCAACCACCAATGATCGCGGACACGACGCGCTGCACCGGCCGAGGCTGCAGCGGAACGTGTCTTACCGGGCGCCGCGCTTTGATGTATGCGTGTGCCTGTATATGTGTGTGTGTGTGTGTGTGTGTGTGTGTGTGTGTGTGCAGAGCCGGATCCAAAGGCGTCCAGGAGCAGGAAAGCCCGCCCGAGGATCAGCAGGCTGGAGTCCACTGGAGCGTGTTGAGCGATACCTAAAACCACCAGCCTGCATGCCACCATTCCGCGGCGGGTAGTGGGCGAGATTAAATGATATCGCTTCACACACGCCTGGTGGAGAAAAGGGCATTGCAGCTGCAGCACGCCAGTCGTGTGCTCTCTCTCTCTCCCCTGTGGCTGTCTAATTGGGATGCGGGAGGAGAAAAGTCTGTACGGTGCGCAAACTTCAAGCATTTGAAAGTCCCCGGTGTTCTGTATTGCAGCAAGAGATGCTTCTTTGGTTACTAAAACTGCTTGTGAGCACTCCTGCTTCAGCGAGAAGCGCTTCTTGCACCGGTCTTCTGCCGTTTGAAGAAAATTCCGCCGTGGGAGCTGCTGCCCAGTGTTGCACAGGGTTCCGCTTTCTTGATTTGACAGGCACCAAAATTGAGGAGGCGCTGACGTGAATGCAAATCCTTGGTGCGACCGGACTCAAATAGTGTAAAGCGTACAGCCGGCTGCAGATCTGTCATGGCACTGAGTTTTCCTGGCGCTCACCAAAAGATTGCGAGTTGCAGACAAGCATATGCCTAACAACAGCGCCATCTGCTTCCACCGTGCAAATTTCGTAACCCCTGATGTTTGTCCCACCGTGAGAAGAGAGAAAAGTCAAGATGAGATGGGTTACCAATGATGTTTGAATGCTGCGGACATCAAGAGATCAAAGGTCAAGGACCGAAGTTTTGGCAAGATCCTCATCGAGCCAGCTTACCGTCACAGGTCTCTAAGATCCCGGCAAGTGCTTGCTCCAGTCACATCGATCCTACTGAACGGAAGTACCTCGAGTGAGCAGGGAGATTTTTTGGCTGTCTTGGTTTGGAGACATGGAACCCACTTTATAATGAATACGCCCAAGCAGAAATTTCATAGTTCAGAGCCAGTGACGGTCTTCACATCTCACCGTGACTGCAACAGCAGATTAAAAGCAGACTTCTGCACAGTGCAATTCGATGTAGATTGAGTCAGTAGCCGACGTTACGCACTGCGCGTTCCCGTCTCTCGCGAGCCAGGCAACAAGCCTGCATCTAGGAGATAGAGCAGTGCAAGCCGTTCCCATTCAGCAAGAGGCAAGGAGATCTTTTCTGGTCCCCTGATTGCGCCTTTCGTGCTCTGTACAGGCACATAGCACAGCACGCAGCAATCATGCAGGCCCATGGGCCGGAGCCAGTCAACTGTCAAAGATCTGAGATGGAGAGCTGGTCGATGAGCGGCCTGCACCAGGGACCTGAAGGCAAGGAAGCGAGTGCAAGAGCTGAGCGATGAGAGCTCGAAGCGTGAATGATTGGCTGCAAGCACTGGCTTGAGCTCCATTGCCGGGGGTGTGGGTGGGTGACGGTGGAAGCTGGGTGGTGTGCTCTGAGCTGTCTGGGATCGATAGGTGAGCGTGAGTGGACGAGAGCATCGTTGGCGTACACTCTGATGCCGGGGCCCCCGACAAGCCCTCCCCTCAAGCTCCCCCTCTCCCCCGAACGCTGTCCCGCAAGCTGGCGCTGGGTTATCGGCCAGGCGCTCCCTGAACTGGGCAAAGGGGTGTGGTGAGAAGGGACAGGGCGAAAAGATGAGATTCCGTCTTCACAAGCCAGGCTCCATCAAACATTCAACGCTATGTGTTTTTGCAAATGAACGGCCAGTCGATCAAGATAAGAAGGGAGAAGATAAAACGAGCGACAAAGCGGTACTGAGACTGACGCTCGTTGGTTCCAGTTCCGGGTGTGCGCCGCTCTGGCTGCTGGCAGCCAAGCAGAAGCAGCTCGTCGTTCGATCCATCGAACAGTGGCCAGGCATAGCTCAAGCACTCTGTATGGCCAGCCAGCCAGGAAGCCCCCCCCGGTCGGCAGCATAGCATCGACCAGAAACGCTACTAGCCCCATCATCAGCTTTTGCTCTCCTGCATTTAACCTGCTAATCCTCGATTGGAAAACAGGACGATTAATGAGCCGTAGCAGAGGTGTAAGTAACGTCAGCCAGCCCCCGTTAAACACACCATGTGGGCGCGCGCACCCCGAGCCAGCCAGAGAGGGAGAAGGGGGAGTGTAGTAGAGAGACTTCACTGCAGGATTGTAGCGTGTGTGTAGCGCGCCTTTGTACGAAAGTGAATGTACGTGTACGTGTATGCTGGGCAAGGGTGTGTAGGTGAGAATTTTGTGAGAGAGAGAGTGTGTGTGTAGGTATGCTTTGCGTGCCGTGCTTGCCTGCTTTTGCGTTTGCTTTTGCTCGTGCTAGCCCTTCCCCGGCTAACAGCTCTACTACCAAGTTTGTAGTAGTAATGGTGGTGCTGCTTGCTGGCCCCCCATCCACACAATTCGTAGCCGAAAGCAACTCCTCAAACATCGACGCTTTTCCGCCTTCTCTTTCCAACTCTTCTCGACCTCACACTCTCTCCTACCATCCTTCCTCCTCACACCTTTCCTCTCCATCCACTAATTTGAAAGGTTCTCTCCATCTCTTGAAATTCTCCTGTAGGCCACCACAGGAGATCAGAGCGCCGGACTATACTGTGGGAGAAGATCCTGGCTGCACCCCATGAGCACCAGGACGAGCGCCGTGACGAGCCAACTCCTGTCGTGAGGACGTTGACAAAACGTCCATTCCCCTCACGACGACGAGTCCCTTTCCTCATCTCCGCCCAAGTCTTCGACAATCCTTCAACCTCCTTCCGCCCTCTCTCTCTCTCTCTCTCTCTCTCTCTCTCTCTCTCTCACCAGCCGAGCTCCCTGCAGCACACTTGTCACTCTTTATACGGGTCACACCCACCAGCTTCTGCAAGCGTCTTGTCATAAGGAAGATCGAGTTCAATCGACATCTTCAAGCACCTTAGTTGTTAGGTCAATTGAGGTTTTGTGTGGTCGCTACATTCGCTGGTCGATTGTTGGACTCTGTATTGGGACAATCCGTAAGTCTTTTTCTTTCCCTGTTCCGTCAGTCTAGCTGTCTGCATTCCGCCGTGCAAGCATGCTTTCAACTCAAGGCCATTGAACCACCGCCGGACCTTTGTGGTACGACAAAGCGAAGACATACTTGGCAATACTTCACATCTCGAAGCATCATCTGGATCTGCTGCTGCTCCTCAACTGCAACGCAACTTTGGTCTCAATTGCATCTGGGTCAACGTCAAACAAAGACGAGCCTCACCTCCAGGGGGGATTGGAGTCCACAAGGACGATGGCACAAGGACAACCAGCGCTCATGATGGAAGCAAGTCTTGTCAAGAGAAGTGATCAAGGGGCATGATTGAAATTTTCTGGACGTATGGAGATTGCTGCCTATTGCCGCTCTGGAATTTGCCTCAATTGCAGACCCAAATGGAAGGAGCGTCCCGACAAATGCGGAACCTCCAGTCGCCACGATGCTTGTCTCACACGCGAATTTGCCCTCTACCCTCTACTGCTTCAGGAATGTTCAGCTTCTCTCTCAACTCGTCCGAAAAAAATTTTACCTGCGCTCGAAAGTGTCGAGAGGCTTGTGAACAATTATACGGACCTGACTGAGATTGGACCTGCATACAAAATTCAAGTCTTGACGCCGTCTCTAACAAATCTTTGTCAGGTTAATTCTGCTTGTCTCTCCTTCATCCCTCTCCAATAAGGAAGATTAACCCATCTTCACTTACGAGACTCACCACCTGTCACCATTCCCTCTTCTCGACCGTTCCGGTTCAGCGACGCTTTAGTGTTGTGGAACATCTGGTTCACCTACTCCTTGTTGACCACATTCTTCACAGCTCTCGGCTTAACGGTACGTTGGTTTGGGCTCCCCTTTGCTGATTTGGTAATTGATCTGCCAGCCCGTGGCGTCTACCACACTCAGAAGGCCGAAGGTCTCCATATCAAGTCTGGTTGACTGACTCTCCTTTTAACAGCTGTCTCTTTTTTTTTAAAGCCGAAGCTGGCTCCTCGTTGTCCCAGGCGACATCACTTACCCGCTCAGTTCACCAACTAATTACAATCTTTTAATACCACCGAGCCTCCGTTCAAGACTCATTACACCTTCCCCAACATCACCTGCAACTTTCGTTCTCAGTCACTCTCTACAACTAATTTTCATTTGATACAAGATGGCTTTCCAGTACGGCCACTGCGACTCGTACTTCGTCATCGACGACACGCAGGATCAGGACGCCCAGCGTCACGCCGTCCGGCGCAGGCAAGCGGAGGCACAGCACAAGAAGCAGGTCCAGGATGCAATCGCAAAGGACATGTCAGAGATGGACAGGGAGGAGTACGGCGATGACATCTTGGGCTATCTGTCCATGCTTGAGTACAAGGCCCTCCCGGACGTCTTCTCCATCGACATGCAGACGGAGATCAAGTGGCACATGCGCCCCTACCTGTTGGACTTTTTGATCGAAGTTCACCAGTCGTTTGGCCTGCTGCCCGAGACGCTCTTCCTTGCCATCAACCTGCTCGACCGATACTGCTCCAGACGCGTCGTCTTCAAGAAGCACTACCAGCTCGTCGGCTGCACCGCACTCCTGCTCGCCGCCAAGTACAACGAGACCAGCAAGCGCGTCCCTCACATCCGTGAGCTGCAGTCCATGTGCTGTGACCAGTACGACGAGGACATGTTCGTCCAGATGGAGCGTCACGTGCTCACCAACCTTGAGTGGTTTGTCGGCGGACCAACAGTTGAAGAGTTCCTCCAGATGGCCATGGAAGGCACCGCGGCCGACAATGAGGTCAGGAACATGGCACTCTACATCTCGATGATCTCCCTGATGCACCGTGACTTTGTCTCGGTCAGGCCATCAGAGGTAGCCAAGTGCTCCCTCCACCTGGCACGCATCGTCCTGGAGCGTCAAGAACAGGCAGATGGCTCGGCACCATGGGTGTTCCAGTTCGACCAGAACATCCTCGTGGCCTTATCACACCACCTCCAGTCGCCTTCCAAGGTGCTGAAGAACATCTTCCGTCACCACTCTCTCGACTGCGTGTCACTGCACCTGGACAACTTCCTCTACAAGCTCGCCACCCAGGCACAGCAGCAGACACCAAGCAACAGCGTCAGCTCCAGCCCAAACACCTCGGCCAGCCCTGGCACGCCACCGCGCCACATGGATGCATCGGCGGAGAAGGGAAACTACTCGGATGAGCCCGCCGCCGGGCTGTACACTCCGCAGAAGAACCCGTACGGACCTACTATGGTCGTCACGCCGCCCCTCACACCGGAGAACGAGCAGTTTCAGCCTGGACACCAGCCGGTCGGCCAGCAATACAAAACTCACTATCCTCCCCCTCCCCACATGGTCGTCCCGTCGATTCGTGTGTCGGCACCGCCCACGCCGGTCGATGACGTGCCCACCGACCCTTACTACCACGCCGGCGCCTACTCGCAGCCGATGCAGCCCGGCATGTCGACCTACTACGACCCGACCTCCTCCATGATCATGTGATGGGACCAACCATGGACGACCACTATCTGACCTTGTGCAACAACCAAACAAAAAACTTCTTTTGATACCCAAACACCTGCTGTGTATAACACACTTTTTTTTTCTCTCTTTTTACCCGTGGTCGAACAATCTTCCACTCTGTCGCATTCCTGAGCGTTCATGCTACCCAAAACACATTTTCTTTTTTTTCCAATCGTCTTTTTTATTTCGGCCACCCAAGAAAAGAGGGATCGGCTTTGCTGCAAGATGCGATGCAATACCAACAGACTGTCACATTACTGGGAAAAACTCGGATACCAAAAAGGGAAAACTGGGGAAATGATGGAGAAACCAAAGCAAGAAAAAAATTTGGACGGAAATGCAATTTCGGCGGGTGGGTTTTCTCACTTGTTTGTCAGGACAGGGTCCTGGGTCACACAAGATTGGAACGTTGGCTGCCAATGGTCAGCAGTTGGAACGTCCGGTTGAGACGGTTCAGACGAGTCGTGCAGTGGGGCGAACGGTCATAGGACGGTGGGACTTGAGCAGAGAGAAGTGCTGAAGAAATGACGATTCGGTAGAACTTTGCCTTCATTGGCAATGGAAGCATCTTTGCTACGGACCTGCTCGCGAGGGGCTGTAAGTCAGTCCAGTGGAGAGAGCAATGGGCAGTGGCAGGAGAAGCTTCTGGTGAAGAATGTACAGCAATGGCAACCCCCCTTCGGAGAGGGTTCCATAGGAACAAGGCGCACACCCTGTGTGTGGCTGATTTGTTCATCGCAGCTAGCTAGATTTGCAAAGAAAATGACAGCCTGGTACATTCAAAATTTCTCCACCCTTTTCCTTTAGATCTTTTCTAGTCACCGTACGACTGGCTGCTCATTTCGGACCTGTCTTGGGTTGCGATTTGACAGCACACACACACACACATACACACACAGAAGTAAGCAGCAACCCTTGCCAGCACAGAAACTTCCACCCAACCCTTGCAAGCACCCTTCTTCCTTTCCCCCGTTACACCGTCCCCTCCAAACCCGGCCCAGTTGGAAATTGCTTTGGGCTGTTACGCAGTCACCATTCTGCTATTAGTCTCACAAAGACAGAAAGCTCCTTCGTGGGTGATGTGCAGTGGCTTGCAAGCTACCGTTCCCTGTCAGCGAAGGGGGAAATTTTAACTGAAGTTTCTTGGTCTCCGTCTGCAGCCTTCAGGGGCGGGAGATTTGATGCCATATGTCACGTTATTGCCCATGACTGCAAGAGAAGTTTTTTTGAACCTGAAATTGCCAACTAAGATGGTACTTCTGCTGACTGTACTCGCCATTTGAAATTGCTGATTGATGTTGCTCGCCATCTGCCCAAATACCTGGGTACCTACCTGGGTACAAGGGCACACATAGACAAGCTATGCTGACTTGGTCATGTCAGCCAAAGACAGACGTTTGAAAAAATTCGAGAGCTTTGGTTACGCTCGTTTGTGCGCCCTTCTTGGTGCTGTGAGCCTCCACGATGCCATCTGCCATTATATCCATGCGATTGCACCATTTGAGACCGTGGCTTGCATCATGATCTGTTCTACCTTACGCGACCGGAAATCTCCCTGGCTTTGCCTCCGATGCCTGCTGTTATGTGGACGAGATCTGTCATCAATGCCTTCCGATATACGAGCGTTATTGTTGAAGATCCTGCTTGCAATCATATCATGGCCTTTTACATCTAGTCATTCCGCCGTTGACTGATTTTATCTGTTTCAGAGCAACTAAGCTGTCTTGATCACGTTGGTGAAAATGTCTGTCTAACTCGGAGTATGCTCCGTGTAGCTATCTTGATGACTTGAGATGCAACCGGTGGACTTCTGAGATCTGGGATGACTATACTAGTGTCAAAACTTTTCCAGCTACAGGGCGATATCTAGAATGAGTGACATTGATACATGTACTTAATCTATGCAACGACCGCTATAGTAGCAACAATGGTGTCCTCGTGGCGATTGGTGTCGTGAGCCGGTGTCAAATTAACGACAGAAATTAAATCAGAACGGAAAAACTGGGTACGATATTTCTATAAGCCTGGTCCGATCGCATCATGAACCGGTATCATTACTTAACACAAGATAATGTGAGATTTATAGCTTGTGGCTGATAGCTATTTCTGTACAAGTCGAGAAAACTACCCAGGCACTCAATTCTCCATAGCTGTCTGTACCTCAGAGCTCCACACGGAGAACGTAAATCTCGAGATACAGCCGGCAGAAGACTCCGAAAACCAAAGGCAGTTTTAGACGAGCCGGCGGTCCGGCAAAAATAACCTCATGGGTAAGCAAAAGTTTCCGGACGGGCAAAAAGTTGCCTTCGCTCTGCAGCTTTCCGCCATCGCTTTCACTCATATAGAACGGCGACGAGCATCGAGAGAGGATGAGGGGCAAGGCGCAATCATTTTTCAGCGTTCTCAGTCTTTAAGTTGAATTTGAATTTGAATTTTTGCTGCTTAGCATTCAGGTTCGCATCCCACGAGTGCAAATTCTCCCGTGAACATCCAAACCAGCAGCTCGTCATGGACGTCCACCGCTGCCGCTTCGTGCCGTATCCAGCCTCCGAGATCAACGCACTCGCCTTTTCCCACCGATCACAACCCAACGAACCTAACCCTCCCCAGCTCCGCCTCGCGCTCGGAAGATCGAATGGCGATATAGAGATATGGAATCCCTTCGGAGGCGTCTGGACGCAAGAGACGGTTCTCCGGGGCGGCAAGGGTCGGACGATAGAGGGCCTGGCATGGACTCAGGACCCCGAATGGCAGACAATGGAGGGCAAGAAGATGGCGGGCAAGCTGCGGTTATTCAGTATTGGATACTCGCCCGTCGTCACCGAGTGGGATCTTGCTACCGGTCGGCCAGCCCGGCAGTGTGGCGGTACCTATGGCGATGTCTGGTCGATCGCAGCCCAGCCTCCGCCTGATACGAGGTTCAACAAGAGAGCCAAGAGGGACAGGGCGTTGCCGCCTGCGACGGCTTTCGGAGAGGCAGAGCAGGAACAATACCTGGCACTTGGCTGTGCGAACGGGAGTCTGGCGCTTCTGTCGACTGCAGGCGGTGACCTGGCCTTTGCCAAGACGCTGCCTCGAAATTCTGGCAAGAAGGCGGGAGTTCTCTGCATGGCGTGGAACGGTCGAGATGAGATCATTGCAGGATTTTCAGACAGCATGATACGCGTCTACAGCGTCGCCGATCGGGGCCAGCAGAAGGCGTCCATGTCGGTTGGCATCGTGGGCAATGCCGCTGCCGGCAGAGGAGTGTCGCGCGACACGCTCGTGTGGGACATGAAGATGCTCGGGGATGGAACATTCGTTACGGCCGATTCGACCGGCGAGATCAAGATCTGGGACACGGAGAACTACACATTGCTCCAGCGCGTAAAGGGTCACCTCAGTGCAGATGCGCTGAGCCTCGCTACAAGCTGCGATGGGTCCGTGATACTCAGCGGAGGCATAGACCGGAGGACCGTCTTCTACCAGAGGACGCGGCCGGAAGACGTCAGGCGAAGAGGCAGATGGGCCGCGATACAGCACCAGCGATATCATCAGGGCGATGTTAAGGTCATGGCCACGTTTGAGAGCAAGCAGATGAGCATCGTGGTGTCTGGCGGAAAGGACACGGTGCCGATCGTGAACCCGCTGAAGACGTTTGGCCACGAGTTTCACCGTGCTCTCCCGGCCATGGCCAGCGTGCCAGTGGCCAGGAGCGCGCCAAAAGCCAGGCTGATGGTGAGCTGGTGGGACAGGGAGCTCAGCATATGGGATGTGCCTTCTCGCAAATCACCGACAGGCGGCCCTGGAGATGCTCACGCAGATGGCGATGATGACGACGACGAGGGTCCAATGACAAGGCTGGTTGCAAAGATAGCTCTGCAAGGCGATGAGTCCATCACAGACGCGAGCATCAACGCCAAGGGCGACTGCATCGCAGTGAGCACCAGCGTGGCAACCAAATGCTTCCACCTCCGACCGAGCAAGACGTCAAGGATGCTGAGGATCCAGAAAGTTGAGCTCCCGTCCGCGGCAGCTGCCGGAGGAGCCAAGATTGTGCGATTCTCGCCTGACGGAAAGTGGCTGGCGTCGTGCCTGTCGGACAATTCGATACAATACCTGCGACTCGTGCGCGACGGAGAAGGGAAACAGCCGTACCGAGTGCTGGACGTGTTGGTCAATTTTGACAGGCAACACGGTCGTCCCAGCCAGAGGGTGGCCTGGGGCACTCACGGAAATTACGACCACGTGGTCAACCGTATGGCATGGTCGCCCGACAGCCGAATCTTGCTCGTCGGAGACGTGTCTGGCAATTTGGATACCTTCGTCCTCGAGGGCAACGAAGACCCAGACTGGACGGGCGAGATGAAGGTCAACGGGAAGGCGAAACGCAGCACCGACGACGGATCAAGCGAGGACGAGAGTGAGGACGAGGAGCAGCCGGAGATAATCCTGGGACAGCACTGGAAACGACACACCAACCGCCTGCCCGTCCTCCCCTCGGCTCCCCTCGTCCTCTCCTTCCGCCCCAATCCTCGTCAGGAAACGCAAGCCAAGCCCCAAGTCAACGGCAACGCCGGCCTACACCCCACCCGCCACCGCCCGGTGCCCCACTCGCACGATCTGCCACACAGCGAAGACCGCGTCCTAATCGTGACCGCCAAACACGAAGTCCTAGAATTCCACGCTCTCAGCGGTAAGCTAAGCGAATGGTCCAAGCGGAACGACGCCACCGCCTTTCCCCTGGCCTTCAAAAACGTGCTCGACCGCGCCATGGACTGCATCTGGGACGTGCAGGCCGATGGCGGCCCAGAGCGGGCCTTCCTCTACGGCACCAGCTGGGTGTGGATGTTCGACCTGTCGCGTGACCTGCCGGTGCCGGCGCAGTCGCGGCCGCAGGCGCTGGGCGAGAGCAACCCGTTCAAGCGCAAGCGCGACCTGTCGGACCTGGAGACGCGCGATATGATTAGGCACAGCGCGGGCGCGGGCAGCAGGATCCACGAGAAAGAGGGAGGGTCGGGCGTGGGTGCGAAACTGTCCGTGCAGAACGGGCCTGATGCGAGGGGAGATGAGTCGTTTACGTTCAATGCGAATGCACCAGTGGAGACGATGCGATTGAAGGGTCAGAGGGTTGGAGATTACGATGCCTCGGAAGGGTTCAGTGACAAATCACAGGACGAGGATGATGCTGAAGATGATGATGACGATGAAGAGGAGGAAGAAGAAGAAGAAGGGGAACAGAGCACGGCACTGATCCAGCTCCGACGAAGCAAAAAGAAGAGCGGAGACAAAGAGAAAGCGACAGGGAACGGTCTCGCGGGCAGTGAGCCGCATGATTGGCATACCTTCAAGTACAGGTCCATACTCGGCATCGTGTTGTTAGAGGATAAGAGCGAGGACGAGGATGAGGTGGAAGGCGAGGGTGAGGGTAGTGGGAAGGATGATAAGAAGGACGAAAAGGAGGATGAGAGGGGCGGGATAGAGGTGGCCATCATCGAGCGTCCGCTGTGGGATGCGGATCTGGCGCCTCGGTGGGAGGGACCGCAGGAGCGGGGTGAGAGGTGATGATGTTGAGAGGGAGAAGTATGATGTTGGCGTATGGTCGGGGTGTGGTCGTGATAGTTACGATGGTTGCGATGGTGACGGCGAGGGTTTGGTAGATTCACCTTTAGTAAGAATTGAGCGACGACAGCGAAATGCAAGAGATGAATAATTTGCAGGACATGAGTTCAAACTGATGCAATGTCACGAGTCGTGAATTGAGCATTTGTCGTCCTGTGTTTGATGTCTGCTTGAGATTATGCCTACGATCAGGTTGGGTTCGAATATGCACGTTGTTCAGAAAGTAGATGTCGAGTTCGTTGAGAGCATCCGGTGTCCATAATCGTTCAATTTTTTTCCTGTTGATGTCTTCTGCTCATGTTCAATGAATGCAATGGTCTGCGTTATCTCCCTTGTGTATAATGCTCGTCATAATGTTCAGTATCAAGCTCGTCATCAAATCATCAAGCTACTCATCGTGTTCATTCGCATGTTCATTCGCATGTTCATCATCATGTTCATCATATTCATCGCGTTCATCGTGTTCATCGTGCTGTTCATCGTGCTGTTCATTATCAAGCTCATATTCATGCTCATATCATTCATTAAATCATAATCAACTACCCAGGCAACACCACCTCCTCCCTCACTCATGAATATCCATCAAAATTCATAGCATCGCAACCATCAAAGTACTCACTCGCGCACTCACGCACTCACTCACAAACCCACTCAAACCAACAACCTCCTCCCCCCATCCGAATCCCTTACCCACCTCCCCAGCGCACGCACCAACCTCTCGCCCGACTCGCGGGAGTACCAGAAATGGTCCTGCTCCCTCCCGTCCCCCTCC
>JANIPN010005333.1:0-13819 GCA_027478595.1 Erythroxylum anguifugum
CCCGCGCCCGCGCGCGTCACCATGCCGTACGCGGTGGCCCAGTCGAGCGGGACGGCGGCGGCGTGCTGGAGGTCGGTGACGGCGGCCGGGACCCGCACGAGGTACTTCTCGGCGACGTTGGCGCGCGTCGCGTGGGCGTCGTACACGGTCACGGCGCCGACCAGGTCGCCCACCGCCAGCGTGCACTGGGCGCCGAGGGCCACGACGCGGCCGACCAGCGAGTAGCCGGGCGTCAGCGGCGCGGAGCGCTGCAGGGGATAGGTGCCCCGGCGCATGTTCACGTCGGATCCCGCAAAGCCGGCGTACAGCACGGCGATCTGCGCGTGTTTGGCCGGTGGGGCGGGCAGCGTGTCGTCCACGACGCGGACGTTGGAGGGGCCGCCGAAGGCGGTGATCATGGCTTTGCGGATGGGTGTGGACATTGTGAGATGTGATTTGTCGAAGATGGAAAGAGGTGGGTCCTTTGAATGAACGTGCGGTGGTGAGGAAGAAGAGTTCGCGAGTGCGTCAATTGGTTCTGATCAATGGTTCTTGTAGAGTGTCTTGTGTTCTCCGCATGCTGGTTATTTCTTTGTCTTCTTGTGGATTGGCCAGTCGTGTCTTGATGTCTTTCCCAAACCATGTCCCCAACCCTTCATCTTTATACTTATCCATTCTCTGCATGATAGCGGCGTACGCGTCTACGGCGTAGACCCACGATGCATTGGTCCGTCACCATTGCGACGTCGGCCAGTCCGCTTGGGAGCCTACCGGATAGTGGCTTTGATCGTGAAGCAATCTCCAAAGAATCGGCACGACTGGCTACCCTCCATCTCATTCGCTGGCTCGCGAACGTGCGGACCGACCGTTGCTCCGATGGGGTGTCGTTGATTCAGCGCGCACTTTCTCCGGCCGCGTACCTCTGTGGATAGGCAGGTCTCTATGTGTTTCCTTCGCCGAGCCCGCGCCGGGGCGCCAACGAGGCTGTTCGTGACGTGGATGGTGAGAACCGAAGCCAAGGAATTCCCTTCTCACTGATGATCGTTACGCCGACTCCGACGCGAGGTCCGGCGGGGCGAAGCGGGGGAATGACTGCCCGACGGCGCCGAGGCGGAGGCGAGAAAAGTGCGACGGAGGGCCAAAGGTGTCGAAGCAGCTGCAGGGCTGAGACAAGCTATGAAAAGCACCAGGGCTAAGCACATACATGTAACCTGGCGGGCGGGGTTACATAAGCGGCTGGAGGCACGCACGTTGTACATTTTCAAAGTTTGAATAAGCGGCCAATTATCCCCCGGCGATGACAACCCCCGGTGCGGTGTGTTGGATCCCACATGTCTTGGTTGAGCCTCCTCCCTTTTGCCCTTCCCGGGTCCCGGGGTTTATGGGTTGGAAGGAGTGGAAGCGAATGTTGGTCCCCCCCCTGTCTCTGCTTCTGCTGTAACGAACAAATGAACGGCACTGGAGTAGGAGCCGCGAGGTAAACCGGTCCCGCGGTTGGAGAGCATGGCGAGCGGAGCACCTGGTTGGCTAGACGAATCGGCCTAGGCTGATGCTGACGATGGCGAGACAATGAGTTGGGCAGTGTTGTGTATGAGAGACTTCATGTGTAGGTTGGTCGGAATTATATGTACATTGTGGTGTCGGGTGCGAGATGACGATGCGTGCTTCGATGCCCGAAACGAGTGACGGGCGCGAGCAGCAACGTATCCTGCAGCTAGACTGTGTATCTATAGATGTCTATATGTGAAGAAATTGAGAACCCAGAAAAAAAAAACTCCCTTGCCGGGGTATAACATGTGATGCCTTGGCCGTAAAACGCCCAAAAATAACCGCTCCAATGCCATTACTCGGAATGCTGCCGAAAGTCCCCAATGCCGCTAAAATCCAATCACTCCAGGTTCGTCACAGCTCGGATGCTGCGAGTCATGCTTGCGTGCATGCCGGTGGCAGCGCAGTCTTGGAGCAGTAGTAGGCAGTGGAGGTGACGGTGCCGTCGGAGCTGATGGTCTGTGTCGCAGAGGCGCCTGGTGAGGTGATGGCAGTCAGCGCCGAGTAGCCGTGGCAGTCGATGGCAACGCTCTGGACCTGCGTGGCATGGTAATAGGTGGTGATGAGCGCCGTCTCCTTGGGCAGCGCGGTGGTCGAGACACCGGTCTGGACCTCAGGGCACTTGGGTGCCGCCATGGCGGGAAGTGCAAGCGCCAGAGCGCAGACGAGCGATGTGAGGTTCGTGGAGGGAGCCATTGTATTTGTGTTTGGTGATAGAGAGGAAAGTCGCGTTGAGAGTGTAGCGAGGATAGAGGACCGTACAGTTGAGGTGTGATGTATGTAGTTCTGGATTCACCTGTCTTGGGAGTAGTTGAGGACGTAGAGACAATGTGACTGGAAGTGAACCGATGCCATCCCGACAAGAAGAGCCGGCGGATGTGGTGTTATATGTCTCGATCCGACTTCTCCGTCTGACCTCGTGGTAGTCATTCTCGTCGCGCTTCGCCCTCCATCGCCTCCACTCCAACTCTAACCGGTCCCAACGGCCCTGCTCAGTCCGTCCCAGTTCAGCTTGACAAATTGGGTGGAGTCCGCCGCGTTCTTCGTGCGGACCCATCTCTCCGCGCACTGAGTGAGAGAGTGAGAGCTGAGCCACCAACTGGTGTAGTCCATACTTGTGACAAAGTCGTTTCCCAAGAGCCCCCCCTCCTGGGGGCTGAGGGTGGTAGTGGTGAGTAGCCGAGATAGCGTCAGAGGCGGAAGGGTCACGTACCAGTTCTTCGAGCACTCCCCGACCGTCTCTTGTCACCGCCATAGCCACGCTCGCACTGGGAGCCACCGCCCCCCAGCGCTATTAACGCACCCACACCTCCACCCCGTTCCCGGGTGGCCACGCGCTGTTTCGCCTTCTCACACTGCCTAGCCTGTCGCCCAGCATGTACAGTTGCTTATTCCACCCTGGAGGAATGGAAACAGGACCGCCTGCGCCCGTCCAGCTATCCCGAGAGCATCTACTGCCAAGCCCTCGCGATTGTTACAGCATGTTGCAGAGGGCAGAATCGGCTGCTCCGGACTGAGTGACTCAGCGGCGAGGGCTGCTGGCCTTGCGGCCTCGTTGCGCTTAGCTGGGAAGAGGCAACTCGCTCCGGTTGGTGGAACAAGGACGGTCCACCCAGAACCCCTCCTGTAGCAGCCACCTAAACGGCCGTTATAGAGGCCGTTGCTGCCTGTAGCTTGGGAGGTGAACTTGCCGGCATTCGTCACCTGGGACGGTCTTAGAGATTGATCGTGAGGGTCGTCGGGACTTATTCACACCTCGACAAGTACTAGCAAATCTCCCTGGAGGACTCACGTTGCACGCCGCTTTAGTAACCTGAACCTCCGAGTCGTGCGGACGGAGATTCGTAGACGAGGAGGCATCCTTGGCTAGGTAGGTAACAACGGAGTGTCCCTGTCCTGTTCACCTTCATCCGGTTGACTAGAGAGTGCCGATGTGTAGGCGCTCTCCTCTTCTCCAACAGCCGCCTCCAACTGGGCTAGTAGCGATGACGAGCTCATCGCGGTCACCATCAGCCGGCCTCGAAGGTGCTGACTTTGTGGCGTAGGCATCGGCACTCTCTCGGCGCCTAGCCTCCCTCCCACATACAGTCAGGTCTTGGAATCAAAGAAGCCTGCACAGCCTCGCTGCTTCTCCCGCAGATAGATGACCCGGCTTGGCCTATAGATTCGGCTCCACAGTGGGGGTATGCATCCACAGCGTGAACTCGCACGTGGTAGTTGCTCGAGACAAGAAGCTAGCTGCCCCTCCCCCCTTCTTGCCTCGTTCGTCCCTCTGGAGGTGTTTCGGGGGCTAGCGACCGTTCCCAGGACCGTGGTGCCTCTCTGTCGCGTTCTCGGTGGGCAGTGCCGGTGCGATGGCCCCTCGAGCGGAGAGAGTATCGACCCGATCACCGCCTTCCAAGATCTCTAGACCATGTGGGAGCAAGACGTCAAAATGTACCGGGGTGCATTTAGTGCCTAACGAGCCTCGACGCTTGTGGTCTGTTGGCACTTGGTGATAGTTGGCCCAAGACCTCTCGACAGGTTACATAACGAGGGAGCACGGGGTGAATCGGTCCGGTTCGGAATACTCGGTCAAGATGCAGAGGTCGAGTTGCTCTTTCTCTCTGCTGACAGGATTCATTTTTGATGATTTTCAGCTTGTCGACTAATTTGGGTACATCGGTGATACCGGGGGAAAGGCCCCTACTCTGGGGGAGTGGAGTCAGCGAAAGCGAAAGCGAGCTGATCTTTTTTCGTCCCTCTTAGATCTGACGCTGGTGATGGTGCGGCGGCAAAGAGTGGGAATTTGGGGGGGAGTGGTGGCAGTGGACAGTGGGCAGTGTAGGGGAGGAAAAGCGGTTAGAGTAAGAACGGTAGTCATAGGGCTGGGGGGCTTCTATGTAGGTCGGCCGCCACTATCGTCCCTTCTATCTAGGGGGAGGCTGAGGGAGGTCTGGGCAGTTTCGGGTTGGAGGTGACTAAAAGGTTATACAGTTCAGTTATCACGGAGGGGGCCGATACCCAGAGGTGGGGGCCGCTATAGGAGGGGCTGTGAGGACGAAAGAGAGACCGATACCATGTACGCGTATCTCGAGAGGAAACATACGAGCCGTACAGTGATGGTTTATGATGCCCGATGGTAGATGTGTTACGCAGCGTACCTGGCTAGCACCGACTGTTTATTTATCGGTGCTCCACAGATAGAGAATCCACACACACCTTTTGCACCTTCATAAGCTGATATACAGACGCCGAGGTGAGTCGATGGTGGTCGCGGTGATGGCCATCATGGTGGTGCCTAGATCGGTGTTGGTGGTGGAAAATGAGGAGGATGACCGACGTTGGTTCCTCGTCGCCGCGTGAGGAGGCACGAGGGAGAGAGCAACGGTGAGCACAGAGAGAGAGAGAGAGAGCAAGAGAGACAGTGGCGTGCACATCGTGTCATATCCCGATCTGACATGTTGGGGAAAGGCTCCACTGCATCCTATCGACCAACAGCAAATACTGTTGGAATATAATACTATCCTCAATCCGTAAGTACATGTGCCGTGCGTTGGAACGAAACAACGCCCGTCAGCGCGAGGGCGACCAAAAAGAGGGACGCGTTTGCTGGTGATTCGGCGGTTGGGACAATAGGACGGCCTCAACCGAAAGGAAAGGACCAAGTGTTCTGTTAGATCAAGGTCTTGGACAGAAAGCATCACCAGACGAGGAAGGGAAGGGTTTCGTGAAGATCCTGCTACCGATTAGTTCCGGGACAATGTTGGAATACCCGCCCAGCCGAAGGGCTCGATCGAGATGGCTAGTCGGAAGGAAACGCACACAAGCCACCCCTAGAGTGCGCGCGAGCAGTGTGAAAGCCTGCGGACCGAGACGGAAAGTGCCGCACGGTACCGGAACGAATGCTGGACAGTGTTCCGGCATGTTGTGAAAACTTGTTCGTTGATCGCCAGGATCCGGGATATGTACTGCCCACAGGGAAGGATGCAAGGGAGGAAGAACGACGGTAAGCGGGGACCCACTTCGAGACAAACAGGGTGGCATAGGAACAATCGAGATAGAATGGGGCACGTGCGCGAAGTACTCAATATCATGGTCGCGCTGATCACTTTTACGGTTCTCAGCAGGCCTGTATTATCTGAACTACCTGCTCTTGGTTTTTGATTATGGACAGTTTTCAAAGAAAGACACTTGTGCATATCTACAGAACCATTTCCTCCCTTCCGTGCTTTTCCCATATGCTCAACTAGCTCATGGTCGGCAACTCCGCCATGCGAGCGCGCAGACTACCGTAGGGCCGAAGGGTTATAGAGACCTTGTCGCCGGTGCACGCGCGGGCGTCCTTCAGCGGAACAGGACCTGGGACGCCGTGAAATAGTGGCCAGTCGATAGGGCACGCGTCGGCCGTGATGGAATTGGGCGGCTTCTGGTAGTCGAAGACGGGGTTTGCCAGCTGGACGCCGTCATCAGCGCCGGGGCCGTTATACTTCAGCGAGTCCGGGTCGATGGCTAAGTTCCAAATGTTGGTGTTATTGAAATATACCGCGCCGGCGCTCGAGGGCGCGCCGTCTGGCACGGATCCGGTCGACCGATCCTGGCCGAGATCGATCGCATAGAGCAGCGCTCCGCGGTGCACGGCCACGGTGTCGTTGCCGCGGTGCTCAAGCACGATGTCGGGCGACAGCGTGTACACGATCGTTGACTGGCCGCTGGGGACCTTGACGGCGACCATGCGGTGCTCGTCGGGCGTCCCGACTTGCGCGTCGGCACCGTTCACCGTTACGGATGGTGTTTTAGCTTGCCACGATGGCACGCGCAGGTACAGCGTGAACGCGCCCGAGGACTGCACGTCGTAGCTGATACGGTCGGTGAAAGGGTACGTCGTGCTGGTGCCAACCGTCACCTTGGTGCCGTCGCCCAGTGTCGTGTCGGCCGTGCCTGGTGCTAGAAGCGTGTGCGCTAGCCCGTTGTCGCCAGCATTGGTGAAGGTGGCCGCGAGGAACTTCTGCCAGCCTTGCGGATGGTTGACGGCGCAGCAGGGATAGTTCGGAGCGAGTCCGTATGTGATGGAATCCTGGTTCGTATTCCACCAGAGACCATCGTGCTCCGGCACGACGTTGGCGAATGGCTGATTCGGCAGCGAGATATACTGATGCGCCCACCAATCGGGCGTGCCTGCTGTAGGCAACGCATTAAATGCAGCGAGCTCGGCCTGATCGGCGTACATAGGATCGCCGAAGAGGTGGTAGAGGTAGGATAGCGAGAACATAGTCTCCACTGTGGTGCAAAGCTCCGACCCATGCATCGGTTGGATGCTGGTTAGACGCTCATCACCCAGAATCGTTCCAGATGCTGTGCCGTGATAGGCGAACGTCCAATTGACTGCGTCATGCGAGCGTTGCACAAGCGCGTCATCCGCGAGGAATCGCCAATTGACACCCATCGTCTTGAGACCTTGGCCGACGTTGACACCGTGCAAATATGCAAAAGAGTTGTCCTGCACGTCTTTGGGGTAGCTGTCGATGTCGTTGAACAGATATCGATCCTGAGTGTAGAACCCAGCCCAGTCGATACCCTGCTGTTGCCAACGGGTCATGGTCTCGATAAGTTGCGAGCTGTTGTCTTTCGGGTGAGACTCATACAGCCACTGCAGCACCATATTGATATCTGCGTAACGTGATCGTCCCCATGGATCGTCCTTGTCCGTCTTCCCATCGAGCAGGAGTGAGTCCATGATCGGTACAAATTTGTATAGCGCATCGACGATGGCATCCGTCTTGTCCGGGTTCGCCTGAGCCAACTGCATCAATCCTAAGGCCGCCGGAAATCGACCCCAAAGATTGACGCTGGTGTACTCGGTCTCGGGTCCGAGCCAGCCAGTGTCCGCGTTCTGATGGCCGAGGATGTAATCACTGACAGTCGAGACCTGATCAATCAATCCTTGGTTTCCTAGTGCGTATGCCAGACCAACGAGTCCGTTGAACCAGTACGGAAGTCCTTCATTGAGGTCGGAGTAGTCCGTCTGCCCACCTGTCCATCGGCTGTCCTTGACAATGTCATAGAACTCGTGCTCATGCCCAGCTAGGCCATCGGCCTGAAGCTGGAGCTGGTCCTTGAGCCATCCTTGCGGTTTCACGACTCCGAGTGGCAACGGTGTGAACACAAAAGGCTTGACTGGGGGGGTTTTTTTAGTCTCATTTCATTCATCTGAGCGGCGCATACATACGCTTTACATCCGAGTTACCCTGTGCATGGACTCCCTGAAAGACAAGCGAGCCCAAAGCCACCAGGGAGATAGAGTGTTGGAGGAACATGGCACGCCGATCTAGGCGGAGACACAGCCTCATCCTGATCCTATTCGATCTCTTTCAATCTATGAGCTCTTCTCTGGAACGGAAGTCCGGAGCAGCTGCGATCGCATTCCATGCTGAAGAGCATCGTCCATCACGGGCTTGACCGTCTTCTATAATGGACCCGCTTCGGATCTTTCTGGAAGGCCGCCTTCTACTCCATCCTGCAGCGCTGGTGGGCCCTTTCCCCCGCATTTGTTTAGCCGGTGGGTGATGTAGCTGATAAATGTACAGGTGCTCTACCTACAGCGTCAGCCCGATGTGCATACCAAACGAGCAAGATCGACGAACTGCTGCTAGGCCGCGGGGGCGGCTCTAGGGCGTAAGGCGCGGATGAATGGTATCACAGCGGGGTGACGGCTTCAGGGGCTTCGCAAGATGCACTGTGAGTGTGGGCTTAGCCCTCCACAAGAGATCAACTCTCAATGGTTAAGGTTCAGCGGAGGATAAGTGTGGAGGGATGGGCAGCCGGTGATGGAGTGGCGAGTAAGTAGAGGTGCGGCCTCCATTCCACACACCTCGGGATCGGGTCGCCGGCACTTAACGCAGGTGGATGCAGCAGCGTAACGCCTCCCGCTGCTGGGTGTCAGCAACAGTCGAGCTAGTGACCTCCAGAGGGCTTTGCACAGCTTAAGGGATGCCGATGCTAAAGAAACTAGCAAGGGGAAGCTGGGACGAATGACAATGTGCCAAAACATACGCCTTTGCGCGTAGTGTAGGATATGCGTGGCTGAGACGGCAGATATGAGGTGGGATTGAAGCATGGAAAAGCTTCAGAAATCATACTTTCTGTAGCTATAGAATCGCTTTCCGAGGTATCTTCGAGGGCCTTACCCTCAATTCATCAGAGCCATGTACATCCTCCTGAAGCGCCTATATAAATCACTGCTCCGCCACATATATTATATAGAGGATTGTACACATACATTACCTCCAAAGTCCTATATCTCCAGGATATCGGTGGCCCAGACATCTATCTTCATGACTTTGCTGAGAGGCACGCGTTTCGCTCGACGTGCTGTTCTTCGGGCGCCATCGATATCGACCTCATAATCGTCGCCTTTGAGCAATTCAAAGTACAAATCTCCTACGCCCACCCACCGGAGTGTAGAGTTCTTCTTATTCCATGCCGCGCCGCCGATTCGTGCCTCATACCACTCCGTTACAGCTTCGAGATCATCGCCGGTGTTCAGAAAGTCTGAGGCATTCAGGATGCGAAGCGTAGTCAACTTGGTAAGATGCGGTGCGAGGTAGTGAATCACATCGAGTGCGGGCGGTTCAACAGCAAGCCCAAACTGCTCAAGGTTGGGACAGTGTCGAACGATGGATGTGAGATGATCGGTGGTCAGTTTCCACTGGGGGAAGAGAAGACACTGTCGGAGCGCTCGCCGCGGTTCTGAGCATATCGTATCGATGTAGTGCGGCAAAAGGTTGGCAACGGCAATCTCACCACGAGTGGATTTGTCAGATGCGGTGATGCTGCTGCTCCGTTGCCCCGAGGAGCCACCCTGATCTTGGCTTGGCGTAGAGGTCATGCTTGGAATGTCGTTGTTGTTACTCATAGGCGAGTTGACCTGCGATATAGACCCGTTGGGAGTGATGGGTGATTGCGGAAATGGTAAGTCTTTTTGTTGCCGCCCGGTGATGAGGTGATAATATTCAAGGTTCTTCAAAAGCGCGCGAAGCGCTTGGGAATGTCGCATGCTGGCTTTGTTGCCCCGGACCTTGATCACATTTTCGAATTTAGGCATGTGAATGGGGAAATGCGACACGAAACTCATGCTTGCATCGTTGTCGGCACCGCCAGAACTATCGATGAGAGTGATCTCCTGGATCAGACCGTGATTGTACATGTCGGCATAGTTTCCACCATTGCCCGCAGCATACAAATTCTGCAATGAGAAGACTTTGAGTTGCATCTTGTACTCTGACGTCTTAACCTTTCCAAAGAAAGAATCGAGGTGGACACTGGGTTCTCGTTCGCGCCGCATCCGAGGACTGAAATGGAGTTTCAGGGTGTGAAGTTTGCGTGCGTGATAGAGCAGCTCGCCAATATCATCAGGGTAGCATGCCGGATCGATGTGGGTAAGATGTATATACGTCAGGCTGGGTATTGGTGGGGCGTGAATGACAGGCGCCGGATGTCTGGTACTAGGCATGCGAATGAACAGTTTCGTTAAAGTTTTCTTCGTCGCTAGACCCTCCCATACTGTTGGGAGCATCTTTGTGTGGAGATCCCACCTGAGTATGATTAGCAAGGACAGAACGTACTATATCGGTGGTATTTCGTACTTGAATGACTCCAGAGTGGGCATTCGGTCAACGGCGGCCCGAGCAAGAGTGGCGAGCATCATTCCGCCATCGGGCACCCGACCAGCTGCAGCGTTCTCTTCCAATCCATGTTCTTGCATCTTACCACTCAATTCAAATTGTTTCACGTATTGAACCACATTTCTTGTTACGAGCGCGTTGAGTCCCATGGCGAACGGGCTGCCTCCGCCCATGCCTTCGGGTGCCAACGTTTCGTCTGAGTATCGAATGTGGTCGTAAGAACGGAGGACAACACTCTCGTACAGTTTGGGCAAGCACATGTAATGTAAAATGCGGCATGTCCTACAAGCACGAGCAAGATCTGCTGGCGAGTCGAGCTATCAAGGCACGGCGTTAGTGAGCCGCCTCTTTGGTACCAAGTGATCACAAAACATGGGTACAGCGAGACTTACATAGGATATGATGGTGACGACGAGGCTGAGGGGCAGTGCAACCCGGTCGATGCCACCGAATCCTCCGCCGTTCTGACCGATCGGAGGCCCATGAGGGTGGCCCATCATCGCGGGGAACATCGTGAGTGCATGTGGCAGCCCTCCGCTACCGCGTGCACTTTATATGGCAATCGCAATGACCGGCGCAGCGTCCAGAGGGCGAGCTGTCACCAAGCAGCGAGCAGCAGCCTCGATGATGCACCCCTGAGCCTCCGGACATTCGCCGACGAGGCTATCGTTGTGGAGGAATCCTTTCGCCTGTGTGTCTCTCCTACCGAGGGAAAACCGGGGCGCGATGCGGGACACACTGGACGGACCCCTCCTCCCTTTAGACAGCCGTAGGTTATTACTCCCACTGATTTATTTAGTGCGATGGCGATCAAAGGCGGTTTCGTAGGCGGCGGTACCGGCGGCGCCCTAAGAGTGAAGGTCGACGGAGCCTGATGGCGAGCAGGACAAAGAGGTCCCATCGTGCAACTTATTTGTAGTCGAGAGGAACCTGGATGTTCGTGGTGCGACCGACTAGACTTCGGCGGCGTGGTTACAGTCATGGCCGCTGGCCACATGTATAATGCGATCCTCCTTCGGCGTCTCCACCGTTGGAACGGTCGGAGGCGTTGGGAAGGGCTCTTCGAGGCTTGCGTGCCGTGCCAATTAGGTGAGACGGTCGCCGAAGCAGGCCAATGGGCAGTGTCACTGAGACATGCGGCAATCCTCCTCCCACATCGCGTGCTGCGTGTCCACCGAGCCACCTGCAGAGGATTTCAGCCTCCCTGCCCTGTGCCGTATCACGACGCGCAGTCCATCTCCTTCTTGATCCTCCTCGGCTCCTAAGCTCCCTTTTGCTGCTGGTGGAGTAGTGATGGGGTGTGCGGAGGAAACGATGCCTCCTAGCGCGTGCCTAGGCGATGGTTCCGCTGGTCTTCACGCTGCTAGTGGAGGCAATTTGCGTTACGCCGCGACGAGGTAAGGCGAAAGCGGCTTGGTCATAATTCTGTATGGCGTTAAACGGAGACCTTTCATATACTAGTACATAGTACTCATTCCCCAAACGCCCCGTTACCAATTTCACGGGACGACGTAGATGGAAGCATACTTTGCCAACGGATCGTCCCGCTACGGAAGGATCTTGATCAGTGGAGACTGAGCCCGGAGGATTGGCGTCGTCACTGCTGACAAGCACATGGAACGGAGTGAATGTCACAAGGCGGCTATGGTGCCACCACGGGGTTGGTGTTTTTGTTTGGCATGCATCCACAAAATTGTCACCTCTACTTGTCTTTGCCGATGCTTCTGGGGGTGCGGAGGTAGTGCTCGGGTAAGTAGAGAATCACTCAGTAAAACGTCCCATTCTGCTATGAAAGCGTATTTCTGTAACAGCAATATTAGCCGAAGTATCCGATGGCCTCCTCCGGCGGCCTGTCCGAATACACCGATGCCGTCGGTGTTCGAACATTGATGCTATGTAATAAGGCATACGTGTAAGATGACATACGCACTGGTGAGCGATTAATGGACTGGTAGATGATGGGTTTGCCTGAGAGATACTCACATAACCTCGAGGATCAGGACTCGTGATCCTGTGAGCTACACGTCTTGTGAAGTTCCGGGAGAAGTGTCTCGCTTTGCATATTGTGCTGCTTTCTGACTCAGATCATAGCTGGTGAGCAACATTGCTATCAACACCGAGTCAATTTTTTGATGCAACTCGACATCATTCACTGTAAAATCTCTTGTCAGAGCTAACCATGCACGGGCAATATAGGCTATGCAGTGGTTCCATCAACTGTGTCACCTCGGATGCTAATTTGTTGGCTTTTACTATCGCTGTACGACACCAGGTCGCGATTGACGACTAACGTTCGCCTCGACGGGTAGGGTTCGATCATTGAAATCAACACGCCTTCTTCTGACTACCCTCTACTGCGAGTAGCACCATCGAGAAATACGCTGGCTAATGCACGATGGGAGCAATTTGCCTCGGGACAGCTACTGCTCTGCAGGTGGAGCAACCCAATCACAGCCTGGAAGCTTTGCCCGTGGCGGCATCGAGACGGATCCGGACGAGATGGCCGTGAGCAATTGCCAATTGGTCTCTGTGCAGTAAGCTTGGATCCAGCCTTCAGGGACCTTACAGCTCATAGCCCTTCCTTCCTCCTGCACCACGGGCTCTTCTTTCGGGCTTTTTGATCGACATATGGCCGTCGAACTGCTTTCCGATCCTGCATCACTCAATCGGGATACGCAATCGCGACGGGTGGGCTGCCTGGCGGGAAAAAGGGTCTGATATCTCGCGTGGTCGTTGGATGCATGCCGCCTTGAAGCTGGTCATGTGCCCGGGGAAGGGGCAGGATCTCGCGCCTCGACCTTACTAGGCGTCGCCTTCGACATGCACCTAAGTGCCTGCATCCCACGGGGCTCCACTAGGAGGCTGCATGCTCCATCGACCGCGCACCGCGCCAGAAAGTTGTGTCTGACGAAGGAGCGCGGCGCACAAGGTGTGTTTTCTCTTGCGGCAGTTGAGCAGGGTCTTCGCTCCCAGGGTTTCGCCACACCCGCTGGGAAGCAGGGGAGGCCAAGGCAAAGATGCTGTGCCGACGACGGCGTGCGGATCGTGCGTGGGATTTGCTGAATGGTTCCAAGGTTCATTGGTTGTAAGACAGGAGGACAGCGCAGCGTCCGGAATGACCACGGGGAGTGAGAACGCCGACTAGGGGATGCGCAGGTCCGGAGAAAGGAGTCGCCTGGGCTGACTGACTCACCTGCGGCTCCTTTTGCATCATGGCGCCGGTTCGGAGGCTCCTTTTTCACAGCCACGGAGACACAGTGGTCGTGAGATGTGAGTAGGCCGCATTCACGGTGATGCCGGCTTGCTGCACGATTCAAGAATAGAGGGAAGCCCATCTACTGTACGCTGCAGAGGCTTCGGAGGTGGCCAACGGCCAATGCCTCCTCGTGTGTTGCGTGGGTACGTCAGCCCCCCTCCCCCCCGAAAGCAAAAATTTCTAGTAGTAGTTAGTGGGTACGAGAAGGCCCTCATCGAACACAGCTTCCCTCCCCCAGGGGAGAGCCCCTAAGTACTACTAACGGCCAGTAGCCCGCTTATGGTCTCGGCGGGATGTCTCTCTCTCTCTCTCTCTCTGTCTCTCAGCGAACGCCGGCACTCGCTCCTTCGCGGCAGCCTGCATCGTCCGCCGA
>JANIPN010005333.1:13919-24792 GCA_027478595.1 Erythroxylum anguifugum
TCTCTCTCTCTCTCTCTCTCTGTCTCTCAGCGAACGCCGGCACTCGCTCCTTCGCGGCAGCCTGCATCGTCCGCCGACGCGAGGGAGCGCCTAATTACGAGCATCTGTTGCGGATGTGGATTAGAAAACCCACGCACTGCACTCTCCAGCAACTCCTGCATCTAGTCCGCGTCAGGCAAGAGCACTTGATCGGCGCTTGCAGCCCGCAGAGCATCTCCGTGGTTCAGACAGACAGCCAGCAGGTCGCGGGTGCAGCGCCTACGCCAACTTGCCACCGCACCGCATCCGGGCGCCCACTTGGGGCGTCACTCTGCTTGCTCCACAGCAGACGCAATCGAGATCTCCCTCCCGCCCGGTGGATGAGGCCGGCTCCAGTGATCGGCCCTTCGCGGTTGTGCATCAGGGGGCGGGCGAGGTTAGCGGCAGGGCAGGGCCATACCAACTACTCCCTCGCTCCCGGCCTGCCCTTCCTTCCTTCCTTCCTGCTTGCAAGCGAGAGTCGTACCGGTTCGTGTTTCCGTGTCGGCAAGGGCCTGCTTCCCATGTGCAAAAACGGGGGTGCTCGAGAACCACACGGGATCCTTGCTCTTGCGTGGATGATGAGGTCCACAGTGGGCCAGCCTCGACGGCACTCGGTGGAATGATGGCCATCCGCTGGCACATCGACAGTGTAAGGCCGAACGCGGTGGGTGTCAGGAGCACGTACACAAAGTTTAGCGGCTCCGGGTTCGAAGCGGCACTAGCCGTCAATGAAGGAGCAGATCCGGTGCTCCGTTAGGTGCATGCAGAATGATTGGCACCCTCACTAAATGCACAGCAGGTTGACAGGGTGCTGGGATCGCTTCGAGCTATGGGCCCATTGATGTTAGCCATCGCTCGATGAGCAGAAGGCGCCGATTGGAGGCTTCGCTCGAAGACCGCCGTTGCTCCAACCCGGTGCCTGACGCACACCTGCGTGTTGTCGAATGGGTGCGAAACGACCAAGGTGGTCTTCGAAGGATGATGGATGATGGATGTTGCTAAAGTCTCGAGCTCGCTCGTTGCACCAACGCCGGAATTCTTCGAACACTGTGTCTCTGCAACCTCGCTGGCCCGTGCAAGGTGCGTCTCAAGCCTTCGAATCGACACGCCTGCTGACCATTTCTCTCACAGCAGAGTTTGTAAACATTGATGGCCTTGCGCAGAGCCATGGCTGGGACCCGTCTGGATATCGTCGCAAACCAAGCGTCCCAAATTACGGGCCTTGGAGATGAACCACACGGCATAGAGCCGCATAACCATACACGGCAAATGGTGATCCGTACCAGGTCAATAACTCTCAACAACAACTCGTCCAATGTGGGTCGAAGCGATCTAGTGGTGTTCGTCACTAGAAACGAGCGCCGGGGATGCCAACCACGGCGGCACTTCAGCCATCCCCCTTCCCACCCGCGCCGACCATCTGTCCTAACACCCTTCACCACCCACTCGTTCCTGATCGCCTGGTCCTATTGGATGGCGCCGGGACCGACGCGGTTTTGGGGGTGCCACCATCACGCCGTGATGCCGGAAATCCGGGGAATCTCGTGGCGTGCATTTGGTGGCGAGGCCGCCTGGAATTCGCCACCGGCGTTCGAAGCTTGAGAAGGAGGCGAGACCGCTCCAGCGAGATGTTCTCGTGCGAGGTGGTGCCCAGCGAATCGCTCACCTAGCAAGCTGTGGCCCTGAGTTGTAGGTCGCTACGGAACAGAACAGACAGGAGGTGGCATCTTCCGGAACGGAGGGATACCTAACGATGTGCGAATGCAAAGCGCTTGCATGCGGGTCAGCCCGGCCACGAACTCTCCCCCGGTGGGATTGTTGCAACTAAAAGCTACCGAGAGTACGGTTCAGGAGGTGTCCCCAGGTGCACTTCACCTTACTGGCAGGGTCAAGGACATCTGCTTCGCACTTACCCTGACCTTGATAGATGTTCATGTACTCAGTGGGCTCGGGTAGCTGCGAGTCGCCCGGGAATGCCATATGTCATGAAACCCAGGCCTCCAGGATGCGAGTCGAGAAGGAATATTGTGTAACTCTACAACGCACTCCGCGCTGCCTCGGATGCACCGCGTGCCTGACATGGCTTCATTGAACGAAGCGATATCCATCAACTAACCCAAGGTCAATGGCTCGTTTCGGTAGGCTCTTGGAAAGCTACTGTAAAGATGCAAGATCCCTGACGCATCCTTCTCCTCTGGCAACTATGACAACTCAAGAGTCTGCCGGTAGGGAAAGGTGTTCTCTAATCTCGTTCCAGCCCAAAACACTATGCAACGGTGATGATCCGGTGATGGTGTCGAGTCAGGGTATTTGGTGAGGAGCTTTGTTTCGAGGCTGAGATCATCTGATTCCGGACCGATCGAAAAAGCTCTGGCCACATCGTGATCGCCTTGGACGACCGATGGAGTGATTCGGTGGATGTCTTTCTTTGGCTTGTTGCATCGCATACGCCTCGCTTTCGCCCGATTGGGGTAAATAGTGGAAGGCTTCCATTGTGAGAGGCTAAGAAGGTGGAAATAATGTGGTGGATTAGCGACAGCCCCCGACCACCGCAACCCGAAGCTTTACGCAAATCGTGCTAGACGGCGCCGGGTAGTGAGACAGCCACCCACTGATGGTGCGCCAGCAACTGAGATTCAACGGGGACAAGGCGCCATCATCAGTGCAACCCTTCTTCCACCATTAACGCACAGAGTCAAGAGCGGCAGGGCATCGGACGATCTTGGCTATCCTCGGCTTCCACATTAGGTGGTTCTGGAGATTCCGGCGGCCTCTGGCGAGGTCGTCCGAGGGCCCTGACACTGACTCCTGACCGGCCAATGGTTAAGAGTGGATTGGATATTGATGTTGCGACGACGATCCGAGTCACCAGCAGAGCAAATGCGTTCGAAGCCGCGAATGGCAAGTCCGGTGCAGCCTCACTAGCTTGTTTTGACGCACCACAGAAGAACAAATCAACCGATGCGGCCACTTTTGATCGATCTCTTGGGGTCGTGGATTGAAGCAGAGCCGGCCCAAGGGGAGTGGAATGGGATCGGATTGTCGATGCCCCCGATCTCGTCCCTGCGAAAGAGCTGCTGGCAGCCCTCGCTGCGTAGCCTCCATTCCGCATCCCACTCAACGCACTCCCACCCACCCTCTGGGAGCCCTGTCGCGACCCCAGCGCGAATGTCCGTTGACGATCCCATCTGCGGCAAGCCCAGGCTACGACCACTCAGGGACTCGCGGTGGCATCATCACCCTAGCGATGCAAGCAGAGGGGCGCCCGTCCGCTTGGCCTCAGCAAGCCACAACCTACTAGGTCCGGGATGTGCTGCAGCGGATGCGCACGGAAAACCTTCCACTGCCTGGGTGTCGCTGCACGGCCAAGAGGTCGGATAGAAAGGGGCCCCCCCCGGGGCAGCGCAAGGCGATGCACGAGTAAGCGATCGCAACCAAGCTTGACACCTGACTTGCGACGGGGGCGCCGATCAGTCCCTTTGCCGCGAAGCCGGTCGCAATCCAACTTCGGGGACCTAGCGGCTTCGAGGTTGCTTCGCCGGAACGTCTGGCGTGCGCGTAGGACGGCGCACTTCCGCAGCGCAGAAAAGAAAGAGACTTCCTTCGCTCGTACATGCGCTGGACTGGGTGGCCCTTGGGACTTTGCCGCCTTGCCCTGGGCTGACGATGATCTTCCGGTGACTTTTGAAGGTCCCATCTGCCGCGTCAATCCGCTCGTGCAACTCTGCCAACGCGCGACTCTCCTCCCTCCGTCCAACGTCAGACTTCACACGGCCAGGAGAGCTTCGTCGCTGGCTCAACTCAGCCCGTTCCTTTCCCTCCATTCTTCTTTCTTGCCCGGTAGCCCGACGCAGTGGTCCAAGGTCGGTCGGTTAGGTTACCTTCGCCCCAGCACGCCTCGGGAATTAACTCCGTGGGAGCGCCTGCTGTTACCGATTTGGGCAGGGAAAGCCTGTCTGTCGGAGGAGTAGAGGAGAGAAGAGAAGGGTCTCCTGCTTCGACGCGCGCCTCCCCACTACCCTCGAACCGGAGCGGCCTCTCTCTCCTTCACCACTCGACCGGTCGGCGGCGGACAGGGAGCGCACCTACGGCTTCGATTTGGAGGATAGATTGCTCGCGCTATCGTTTTGTCTGCCTCCTGTGGAAGCTGGGGAGGTACCCAGCGGGCTCGTTCCTCAACGCGAACTGGAAGCCGACAAGCGTACCTGGCACGGCCCAAACACTCCCCCACTTCGGACGGTCTTTCGCCGCGCAAACACACGAGAAGGAGCTGCGATAGCAATTGCTGAAGAGATCGCTTGCCGCTTGCAGCTCGAAGCTACAAGCGACACAATCCTAGCCTCGCGTTGAGATTGCCTTGCGCGGGGTACAGTGAGAGGCCCAAGCTTCAAGCCGTCCTGCTGTGGCAACCCTCGACCGCGGTTCCTCTCGGCCGCGAGTGTGAGCGACCGTGCATCGAGAGCTCCAGTAACAGCTTCATCAAGTGTCCTGGCAGTCCGTGATCTAGTCAAAAGAAAAGGCGGGTTGCGTCCTGCATCATAGATTGGGGATTGGTTGCTGGATCTCCGGGGAAAATTCAACGTCGATTGGCTCGATCCCAACACAAACGCATTCGGCGTGAGGCCTACGCGAGATCAAAAGAAAAGCATACGCCAGCTTTGAACGTATGCTCGTGAATATGTTGGCGGATACTATTCAGGCTCAGGAGCCGCCAGGCTTAACCAACACTCCTCCAGAGGGTGACATGGAGGATGTAGATACTATGGACACGAGTACGAATGGTAAGAAATTGCCGAATCCAGCATCCTGGAATCTTTTGGCAGCGAGAGCTAACAACAACTCTCAGGTCAACCCAAGTCTGGTAATTGGAACGGATCCATCCCTGCTGGCAACCAATTTCCTCCACCCAAAACTGATAAGCCGCGTCCTCATGTATGTGCTACATGCACACGATCTTTTGCGCGTCTGGAGCATCTCAAGCGGCATGAGCGATCGCATACGAAGGAGAAGCCCTTCGAATGCCCCGAATGTACGCGCTGCTTCGCCCGACGTGATCTTCTCCTACGCCATCAACAGAAGCTTCACCTGACCGCTACCCCTTCCTCACGATCAAGAAGCACGCGCCGTGAGAGCACTAGCGGCTCGATTAGCGGTGCCAAAGTTCGCAAGAACTCGCAGTCCACACAAGGCGGCATCGGTAATATGCGTCCAAGGGCGAATACAATTAGCCATATTGATGCGCTCGGGTTGATGGGCGCCGTTCAGCCTCCCCCTCGTCGGCGACCGACTGCAGCTCACAACCGACATGCAAGCTTGGCTGATTTCGGGAATCTTGTCCCCAGCGGGCCTCGTGCCCCTTCAAATCGAATGTTGAAGATCAACACCCACGGTTTGAATAGCGATGTTGGAGGCTCCCTTCGGACCGCACCTGCGTTTGGGGGTTTCCCGACTGACATGGGGATGGAAAACCTCTTCTTTGGTGGAAGTAATACTATCAACCCTGCACAGCTCCACTTCGCCGACTCACCACATTCAATGGCTTTCGAATCCCCCGCGTCTCCTTTCCCCCCAGGATATCAGTTTGGCAATCTATCTATGGAAGAAACGGATACGTCTAATTTTGATTGGATCACTGGTTTTGACCAACACATGTCATTTGCGAATGCTCATGAGCACGCGATTGCTGGATCTTCTCCATCTGCCATGAGCGGGGGGAGTCCCGGCCAAGGGGATGCGATGAATGACAGCCAGATGCACCTTACTCCGGAGGAGTGGCAAGATTCGCTGCTCTCGCAAGCTCCCATGGTCCCGCGATACAACAATGACTGGGGTCTCTCCTCGGAGATGAACCAAGATCCTTTGTCTCCAACGAGCATGGATCAATCTGGGCCAGAGGTCAAATTTCCAACACCGGCATTCAATACCAATTCTTTGCATCCGGGTTTCCAGAACACCCTCTTCGGGTTCGGCTCTCAGACGAACAGTCCCAACACAGCTGCCTCGGTGAGTAGCGGTAGCAATCGCCATAGCTCCGTAACCTCGGTTGCGACGGACGTGGTAACGGATGCGACTCGGCAGTCGCTTATTGCGCTCCTGGCGCAGTTGCAGTCGCCACACAAGAAATACGCTCAGCCTGCGGTCAGCTCTCCCCTATCACCAGGATACACGCAACGCCCACGAAGCGCGATGGGTGGACACCTCCCAAGCACTGCCGAGTTGCAACGCTATGTGAACTCTTACATCAACAACTTTCACCCAAGACTCCCGTTCTTGCACATACCAACTCTCAACTTTGACCCTACAGGAACTGCGAATGGTTCACGCGCGAAGCTTGGATTTCCGTTTCCTCCGGCAACCGGTGATAATGGCTGCCTGCTCCTTTCTATGGCGGCTATTGGTGCGCAATTCGAGTTCGATTATGGCGTGTCAAAGGATCTCTTCGATCAAGCAAAAAAATTGATCCACCACAACCTCGAGGAGAGGCGGCGAGCGGATATGTGTGTCGCTATTGGAGCGACAACGAATGGTGTGGATGGGTCAACAACTAACACGCCTATCTGGCTGGTACAAGCCATGCTTTTGAATGTCATTTACGGCCACAATTGCGGAGACCGCCCTCCCGCGGATCTTGCGGGAACGCACTGCGCTGCGCTCGTAGGCCTGGCGCGAGCAGCAGGTCTCACCAAAGCGTCCGACCCCCACGGTATGGAAGACATGCAGATGAACAAGGACATGTGGGGTACTGGGTCACAATCTTTCGATGACAGCACTTGGTTCACTTGGAAGCTCAAGGAAGAGAGAAAGCGCACGTTGTACTCCATTTTTGTGGTATCAAGCGTGCTTGTTTCGCTTTACAACTTTCCACCTTCTTTGACAAACTCGGAAATAGGCTTGAACCTACCGTGTGAGGAGAACCTTTGGGCTGCCGAAACTCCAGCGGCATGGTTTGCACTGGGCGCATCACCAATAGATCAAGGAATCCCGTTCGCCAAAGCTCTCAGCTCGCTCCTGACGACCAGCCAGCGTCATCCGCTACAAGCATACCAGCTGCAAGCTCAGAACCGACCGAGCCCTGAACTTCCACCCGCACAGTTCTTCACCAGCAGTTTCGGCTGTCTTGTCCTCATTAATGCCCTCCATAATTACATCTGGGAGACACGACAACGCCACCTGGGTCGGCAATGGACCACTCAAGAGATAGAAGCGATGCAGGCGCACATTGGTCCTGCTATTCTGGCATACCAAGCTATCCTTCGTGATGCAACCAATCGCTCCGACCAGCGAGCCAATGGGCAAGCTTCGAGTAATCTTGCTGCTGACTGCACGCCATTCCTCGACCTAGCCTTTGTACGACTCTTCCTTGCCCTCGGCAAGGCCAAGGAGAACTTTTGGGGACACGATTGGGATGCGATCGCCCGAGAGATTGCATCAGGCTGTGATATCATCACGCGTACTAATAGCGCTTCGAACACTTTGTCTGAATCAAACCGAGACTCCAAGTCACCACCGAAGGATCTGTCAGGACCAGATTCCGAGATCAAGATCGAATCTGAAGCATCTCTGGCGGTGGAGAAGGCAAGTCGTCGGGAACGTCATCTCCGCAAGGCAGCTGCTCACGCAGCCCACTCGCTCCACACAGCTGATGCTCAGGGTATCTCGCTGGCTGACTTTCCCTCCCGCGAGGTCAATCTGGGCTCCGCGATATGTGCCTTGGAATGCTCTGAGATACTGGCGGAATGGGTCGCTGTACTTCAAGAACGTATGGGTCGCTATGTTGGCCTGCTCGGCCAGGGTCAAACGGATCAAGAGTCTGTCCCTGGCCTCATGCTACTTGACTCGGAGGACACAGCGCTCTTGCAAAAGATTGAGACCATTGTACGAAACGCCGAGAACAAGTTGGATACCTTCCAGGCGGCAGCACGTGCGGATCAGGCGCAACCCACCGAAGAGAAGAAGTACGGAGCGCTTGCAAGCCGGCTGCTCAAGGTTGCTGCACGCGAGTGCGATGGTGCGGCTACTTGGTCTGGTGAGTTTTCACGAAATCTTCTGGGAGCCCATCTAACAAATTTCCAGTGATGAACCTGATGGCACGCAACCTCGAAGCGCAAGCCGAACACATGCAGGCCCGTGCCGAGAGGTCTCTGATCAAGACCGAATGAAAAAAAATGCAGAATCCTTCACCTCTTAAACCCTAGAACCTTCAACTGCTCACGCGGAAAATGCTTGCACGTTTCATTTAGGGATACCTCCACGAGTCCATCGACTCGTTTGCAAATTTGTCTTTTTGTCCAAACCCCAAAATTCTTGTGTATACTGGTTCTTCAGTGATCGAAGCTGGGCCTTTGTCCATCATTCCTCTTTTTCTTTTAGCAACTGTATTTGTGATAAGGAAAATGCACATAGTGGGGAGCTTGCAGGCCGTTTGAATTTGCGATCTGTAGCACATGGAATTAATCCGCCTGCTTGGGATGTATCTAGCAATCACCATATGTCATTAACGCATTCGTATATAACGAGGTCATTCCCGTGATTCGTAGCCTCTTCGTCTGTCTGCCCGTCCGTTCCTCCGACACCTACGTGATCTCCCACGACGCCACAACGCTCCACGCCATCCCCTTGTACATATTCTCCTGACTCCACGGGATCCCATGGGCATCTTGCCCGCCTACAGTTGTACACGCATAGACAAAAGCCTTGTCGCCCCTGCGGCCCAACTTGTTCGCATCAATATCCACCCACCAGTGATACCCATTATCCTGAAAGGGCACGAACTCATCCGCCTTGCCACCCTCGGGAACGCGCAGGGCCATGATGTACGCATAGGGCGCCCCCGGCCCGTGCCGGAGCGGATCCCAATGGGGGCAGACGCGATGGAACGCGAAACGCACGGTGGGGCCGAGCGCCGCCGGGGATAGATGCAGCTGGCGCGGCTCGAAGGAGAACTCGTCGAAGCCTTCCTTCGCGGGCACGTCGCCGTAGGTCTGCACCTTGGCGCCGCCGCCGGGGACGTCGCCGCAGATGTATTCGGCCCAGGTGACGGTGCGGCCGCCCGGTAAGAACATCTGCGCGCTGTTGGCGGGGAAATGCGAGCGTCCGAATGATGCATTCGACATCGTGAACTGCGCGGGCGTAAAGTGCCGCACGTACGGCTGCCCCTTGCCCTGTACGTGTCCTGCGCCCCAGCATGGGTCCAGCAACTTCCATTCTCCACCGTCGATGCGCACGGCGTTCCATGCGTGCCCGGTCGGATCGGCTGGTGGAATGGCAGACCCGGCGGCTCGCGCGGCGTACCCGTACCCCTTCCCGTGTCCACCGACGACGATGGCTTCGAGCCCGGCTTTCGTCGCGAGCGTGGCGAACAGCCCGGCGTACCCCTCGCACACGGCGAGGCCGGTCGATAATGTGGATGCGGGCGTCGATGGCTGTACGCGGTTGTTGAAGAAGGCCTCGACGTCGTATTCCACGTTGTGGTGCAGCCATGTGAAGATGGCGCGCGCCTGGTCCGTTGCGGATGGGAAGGGACTCGTGAGTTGCGTTGCGAGCCAGTCGAGTGATGGTACACTCTGGCGTGGAAACTTGGCGGCGTGCGCGTCGACCGCAGAAAAGTCACGGCATAACAAGCAGGAAGAGGCGTCGGCAGTCGGCGAGATGGCTGCTGAAGGCTTCGGTTTCGTTGCCATCAGCTTCGACAGGTCCGGGCGCGTCGCGCTAGGAATGGGCGGGGGTGTTGTATTAGGAGTAGGCAAGCCATGGGGACGAGCAGGTAAAGGAGGCTGCTCGCTCGTTGCGGGTGATATAGACTGCGTGTCACGGCGTGGTGGGAGAGAGGGAATATCCGGCGGTGGAAGAGTTCTCCGCGACGCGGGAACAGGCTCCTGGTTAGTCGGTCGTCGAGGGAGACTGGGTGCAGGTGCGGATTGTCCGAGCATGCCCCTAGCTCTGCCTGTAAGTGAAGAGGACGACTTCTGTCTGGCTATAGCCGATAGTCGTGCGTTATCTTTGTCCTTGTCTTCTTGGGTCCGCTTCGGCGGGAGTGGAGGGAGAGTGGATGGATCGTACGCTGGCGCTTTGACCCTACCCGAATCTCCTGAAAAACGTCGAGAAGAATTGGAGATAGTCGATAGGGTGGAGATGGTCGACTCCTGCGAGTCACGACGGCTCAGCTCTGACGGACGCCGCGCCGGGAGGGTCGGAGGAGCTGGCTTGGATGCCGCGTCATTGCGAGGTGGTGGCCGAGGAGGCACGTTGGGTTTGCTGGCGCTGTCGCCGCCGGTATTCGTTCGTGGCGGTAGACGCGGAGTGTACCTGGGAGGAGCTTCTGGAGGTACGGCGGTGCCATTGCTGTTGCCGTTTGTGTTGGTCCGCTGGCCAGTCCTTATGATGCCTTCTGGCGGCGGCAAGACCGTCCGTCCACCATTGGGCTCGTTGCCCACATCGCTGCCATTCTGAGATCCAGCGGTGGGGATGTTCGCGGAGTTTACTCTCTGCACTGGAGGTCGAGGTGGCGGCGGTCGTTTGGCAGGCTGTGCAGTTACAGGTGCGCGTCCAACATGGCCCATGTTGAGCGCGGCGATTCGCTCCTGGAGCGTCTGTGGCCGCGGTTCGTCGTCGGCCATGATAATGATGAGTATGGAGAATGCACAACAAGATCAGGAAGTTGCAAGCAGACAAAACAGGAGAGAAACATTGAGCGAGCGCGAGGTTGAAAGGTGTTAGTTTCGACACATTTTCTGGTGTCCGCTTTCTATTGAGGCTGAGTCGGTCGTGACACAATGGTTGGGCGTCCCGCGTCAAACACACGCTGCAGCTCCAGTCGCCGAAGTCTGCCTCTGGGGCGGGGGGCGCATACGCA